>APFE030647162.1:131175-158172 GCA_000404065.3 Pinus taeda
TATAGATGTGTGCAAGGGTGTGAGTCATCTCTGGGGTTTTGATTAGTGTCATTCCACTTGTTGTTTTTGGTTCCACTTAGAGATTTCTTGGATCTCTTACTCATCCCTGGGCGAATTCAAGAGGCAAGTGTCATAGGAGAAGTTTCTAGAAGATTCCATGAGCATCCACTTAGCAAACTATCTCAGACATTTGTCCATCCTCGCTAATCACACCCTACAGAAGACCTCATTAGTATGCATCGTACCTGGCTAGTGTAGGAGTCAGTATACATTGCACCCTGATAGTGGAGCAGTTTGTATGGTGCTGTTTTGGCCAGGTGAAATGCTTTATCATGAGGATCCGAGGTATTCGAACTGGAAGGTGACCTGTATAAGATACAATAAAATACATCGTCATCATATAATTTTCATGATCTAGCTGAGACGGGAATTCCCATGCTCAACTTTAAAAATTCATTTTCCTGTAGATAGAACAGATAATCATCTGCAGTTGCAAACTGATGATTCTTCATATGTAGAGTCATCATCCCTGGCTTGGATGACCATCTGTGCAGCTTCTGTGTACATTTGATGTCTTTATATCCTTGAATATATAACAACCCATATGGATGAAACTAGATCCAAGGTCTTCAATCTCATTCAATATTTGCCCAATGTAAAAGTCAATCCATGTGAAGGTATGTTCTGAAGTCGAAGATGGAAAGACGTCGCCTGACTACCAGCCAATAATGTGAGCTATTAACAGACGTGAGAGGAATCACCAATAATGATAATGACCCTCAAGGTACTATAGTACAATTCACGTGGTGTGAATATATGATCCGATGTTGATCACCATGCAAAATCTCTCGGTCGAAGGCCACTGATGTCAACCTATCGCCGGAAGTGAGAAAATTTCTATTGAGGCATGTAAGCTTCAAAGTACTGAAAGGGGTGTTTCTAAGTCAACTTCTTGGATAATGAGCTGATGTCGACAAGAAGTGACCCGTCGTAGGAGGGCCTTAATGTATCCCACATCTACGACATTAAATGAAGCAAATGATTTTCTGGAGGTGAAAACAATCTGACGACACAAGTTTCAGGGATGGCGGTCATGAAATATGGAGGGTGAAGGTATTGCAGTGGATGAGGCATTAACTAGATGGTGGTTTCTCAATTGAATGACTTCTCTTGAACATATCAGCGACACTGAGATGGATTGGTAGCGTTAGCCCCAATAGATGGATGGTGAGGAATACCAATGGTGAAATGACTGGTGAATGAAATAGCCCAACCCGAATCAATCAAGGTGATGGAGTGAAAGTGTCATGTTCAAGAGCAACCTGCTCCCATAAAATTCTTCAAGTTTTCTTCCCTTTTTCCCCAGTCATTGCTGACTAGTACCTCTTTATTTTTGTCAAGCTTGAGGAGGATAACATATGCTTGTTCTATAATTTTCCCTTCGACCAATCCTGTCGCTATATTTTAACGAGTTTAACAACAACAACAACTTGGTCCTTTTCATATTTAGAGAGTTTGAAAAGGAATGAAAAGAAAACTCCAATAGTTGTTTTTGATAGCATAATCCCTTAAGTTCGAAAAAGGATAAAATAATACAGAAGGGATGATTTTTTGATCACTTTAACGAGCCGAAATGACAAGCGCTCAAACTTTTTCGTGAGATAATCCCTCGAGTCCGAAAAAGATTAAAAATACAGGAGGGATGACACTTCCAATCACTTTAACGTTATAGAAAGGCTGATTGCTCGACAATCTTTTCATTTTTAACAAGTCTAAAAAGAGTTTAAAGGAGACTCCTTTTTGAGGAACGAGTGGCATTTAGGGTAGCAACTGGTTCTGGGTAAGCTTGGAACTTCTCAAAACATGGTGATGTGAAGAGGTTGGCTAACAGGACCACTCGTCGCAACTGTTCCTCAAAAGGGTAAATAATCAAGCAGAAGTGTATGATCAACCAATAGGATGGAGGTGATTCAGGAACACAACCAAGGCTCAAAAGGCTGATAGCATGGCAATCACAAAGGTTATTTACTAAAGGCAGGTTCATTTTTTAATGAGCTTGAACCATGCGACAACATATGCTCAGGTGGTGGTAAAAAATGTTTAATTCACTATTAGCACATCATATTCTCTCGTCGGTCGTTCAACCTTCTCAATCACTCCATCAAACTGATTAGAAATATATATATACGTATGAACAATGAATTAAAACTAGCATTTTACTTGAAGTACATGAATAGTAATCATAAAAAGTAGTTTTACCTTTCATTTCATCAGGGATTTTGGAGCTCTGGAGTGGTTTTTCCCCTCAAATTACACTAGGTGATTTCGGGAGATCTGATGGACTATTCTCTGTGCTATTAAGACCAGGTAGGATCTAACCCTGAGCTCTTCATTTTCATTCCATCTTTCTTTGATTCTGAGCTAGTTTTTTCACATTTCTAGGCCATTGGGGTTTGAAGATTTCGTTCCCCAATCATCGCACCTTGCCAGTATCAAAAGGTGCGATTCATACTGAGCTGCCAACTAGCCAGTCAGTATGCATCCAACCTTGCTCAAAGGCAGGGTGAGATGGGCATAGAAGGGCATCTTTACACAATAATTTTCCATCAAAATTTTGCTTGTTTTTGCTCAAATTTGGATCCTAACTCATTTTTTGTTTGCATTTGAGATTTTTGTTGGATCAAGATGGTTGTCACATGGTGTGAATGCGAACTTGACGAAGAGGACATGATTTCCTTACATGACCCTGGCATAGTTGCTGCATTAAGAAACTGTGGCTTGTTGAAGTTCTTCCGCATATCTAGCATGAGGCAACAAATCAGTTTGTTGCAGTATTTTCTTGATGCTTGGGATCCGATTAACCAGGTATTCTAGATTAGAGGTAAATCCATTCCATTGACAGTCGAGGATATTTACTTTCTGACAAGGTTGTCAAGGCATGGTGCCCCTCTTTCACTTTTAGGATTCGCTCGTGGGAGTGAATCCGTGAAAGATTACATTCGTCAGTTCTACAGAGATGGATCTCAGCCCAGCAAAGATGGCAAGATCAATATCCGGGATGTCACTGATTGGTCCCTAAGGACCATTTTATTTACCTTTGCTAGATTGGCTGGTAGTGTGACTTTGCATTTGGAAAATAGATCTTACATGTAGTACACCCTGGAATGCCTAGAACCGAAGGCGTTCAACTGGTGCGAGGTGGTACTCCCTATCATAAAAGAACAACTCTCTAAAGTAAAGTATGGAGGAACCAAGAATTTTGTCTATGGTTCCATATTGACTGCTTTTTCCTTGGAGAGGATTCCACTGATGTAGCCTCAGTACATTTCACTAGGATTGCCAGCACTAGGGGAACCACAGAAGTAGAGATGGGTTGATCTTCTGGCTAGACATGCCAGTCAGTCACAAATTTCCTTCTTTGATGCCTTTTTCGAGTGGTTCAACCATCAGGAGATGGTCTTTGCAGAGTATCCATACGTCGGGATGGATTTCCGAGCTGACCCAGATTTGGCGCTACCAGTTGGAGAGTTGTGGAGTGCTATAGGTAAATTGATTTGACAACATCTTTGTTTATCAGTTTTCTAATGTTTTTGTGTTTTTGAATGTTACCAAGACTAATAAAACTTATATGCATGTGTAGATGTTGGACCAATGCGATCAGTGGCGTGCCCACAGGCGATAGATGACACTCTAGCAGGAGAGGCTATAGGGAGGGTCATCCTTCGAGATTTGGACATATCAGAGACCCTGGCAGTGCTGCAGGATTGGATCGAGGGCCTCACTCTCGGTATCTAGGATGTCAGGACCGATGAGTTACCTTTGAGGTTATAGCGCCATACTACTAGCGTATCGAGTCGTTGGACTAGGCTCCTACGTATGATCGCATAGGCGGTGACATGTTATCCCCAACATCATTAGTCTAGGATGCTTCCCTACATTCATTCTTTGATTTTCTTGGTCATGTGACCGATTTTGTCTTGGACAGAAAACATCTTGTAAAACTATAAACAGTTATATATTTTTGATTTTTGAAGTTTTATTTTGGTTAAGTTATGCAATCCTGATGCAAATGTTAATGTAGCAGGATTTCTTTACAAATAATGCAAATGTCTATATAACACATAGTTTGCTAATGAATCAGTCAATGTGTTTAAGTTCCTTGAAATGTGTTGATATTGAATGGAATCAAACTGTCTTTCCAAAATCCTGACTCTTAGGAACATGCGATAAATCGCTGGGTTCCGAATGGAATAAATGCCAGTAAGCTATAGAATGACGAGTTGTGAGTCTAGCTTGACAACAAGTTAGTGTATGCCATGTGAAATGGAATCAGAGAGAAGTTCAATCAACGCGCTATACTCAACGATGTTGTTCATCGATCGACCAATACATATCCCCCTAAAACTCACTAACTCACCACTTGGAGTGAAAATGGCCCAGGCGGCAGAGGACAGGTTCTGCGTACTACGACTAGCTTCGTCGACATACCCAACAAATGGTTCCAAAAAATATGACATCTGGGATAAAAGCGAAGCAGATTACCTAACCAAAATGACAACTCTAAAAGAAAAATAAAAATGCAATAAGAGCATATATACAATAAGCACACTACACTTAATCAAGCATAGTAACGTTTAAGATACAACCCGTTATGGGGTTGTGACAGAGGAATCCCATCATAATCGACCAGCGCGTAGGCTCATTTTGTCAATACACATTTAACAATGTAGGGGCCCATCTATAATGGTTCAAACTTACTTGCTCCCAATTTGTCAGAGTCCTGATCATAAAGTAAGACTAGGTCACCTTCCGAGAAGATACGAGACTTGACATTCTTGTCATATTGGGCCTTGACGTGTTTCTTATGTGCTTCTTTAGCCAGTGTGGCATCACGACGGGTTTCATCTAGGTGGATTAGTTCCAAGAAACGAGCCTCTTCTTCCGAAGTTTCAGGAAGTAGATCAATTGCGAGTCTGAGGAATGAGATTTCGTACTGAATTGGTAAGACAGCTTCCATACCATACACCAACTGAAAGGGCATAAATCTGGTTGCAATTCTCACCAAAGTCCTATATGTCCATAGAGCTGAGTACAGGATTAAATTCCAATTCTTTTTGTGGACTCCAATCATCCTCTGCAGCATGCGCTTAAGGACTTTGTTGATTGCTTCAACCTATCCGTTAGCTTGCGGATAATATGGAGTAGAACTATCGTGGGACATTCCTAATTTGGTAGTCAATTTAACCATCATGTGATTGTGGAAATGCGACCCATGATCCATGACTATGGCCTGTGGAGCACCAAATCTAGAAACTACATGATTAAAAAGAAAAGAGTAGCCATTTCGCCACTGTTATTTAATGTAGGCATTTCCTTGGCCCATTTTTTAAAATAGTTGACAACGAGTATAATATACCCATGCCCCCCAACCGAGGTGGGGTTACATGTCATGAAATCAATGCCCCAATTAGCGAATGGCCCAACAACAACTACTGGATGTAGTGGTGCAAGTGGTAATCTGGTTTTGTGATCAAAAATCTAACAAGCATGGCAAATTTTGACTACAGTTATGTAATCTCTGAATATGGTGGGCCAGAAGTAACTTTCTCGTAAGATCTTTTGTGTAGTAGTGTAACCAAATAGATGCCCCCCACAAGCACCTGAATGACAATCATTCAAAACTTTTTCGGCCTCCTCATGCATGAGGCACCTTCGTAGAACTGTATCGATACCACGACGGTAAAGCATATCACCAATGATTAGGTGATCTTTGGCTTGGTATTGAGTACGTCAGTGTTCAAAGCGAGAGGTGTTAGGCCTAAAAGTTTGGGTTTGGAGATAGACCAGTATATCTTCGTACCATGGATCACTTGACGATATCAGAAAAAGAGTCTCATCCACAATTGATGCTTTAGATGTTAAATTGTTGGACGACAATGGAATGTCACAAAGTAACTTCACGAAGACGAGAGACTTATTTGATTTGGATTTGGTGAATTCTAGATCAAACTCTTGCAAAATGGCTATCCATTTGGAATATTTGCCCCCTAGTAATTGACGCAACAGAATGTAGGTCATAGGATTGCAATTTGACACAATGGTAGTCTTGCGAAAGAGAACATAGTGTTGAAATCTATGTACTGCTTGGACGACTGGTAAAGCCAACGTTTCAACATAAGAGTACTTACTTTCTGTATCATTAAGGTTGCGACTTAAATAATATATAGGATGTTCTATTCCATTATCTTCCTATACTAAAACCATTGCGATGGTTGTATCTACATCGGTGAGATACAGGTTAAAGTCTTTTTGATAGTCAGGAGCGTAAATTAATGATGCTTTTATCAGGGCATATTTTAAAGCATCAAAGGAAGCTTACGCAACCTGATCCAAGTGGAAGGGTACTTCTTTTTTCAAAATACACATATAACCTTTAGCGAGTTCGGCATAATGTGGAATGAACCTCCTCAGAAAGTTAGATTTCCCTTGGAGTTTCTGAATCTGTAGCAAATTTGAAGGTGGAGGCATGTCAAGGATTGCCTGAACCTTAAATGGGTCGAGTCAAATTCCATCCTTAGAAACTACAAAACCAAGTAATTGATCAGAACCAACACAAAACACACACTTGTGCAGATTGAGTCGTATCTTGTAGTGTCGGCAACGTAGAAATATGGCTCTCAAATGATGCGGATGATCAGTCCACTTTCGCGAATGAGTTGGTAGATCGTCAAGATACGATTGAATGATGTGTTTGATGTCATGCAAGGCATAGTTAATTGCCCTCCGAAAATTTGCCCCTGCGTTCTTCAAACTGAAAGGTAATTTACGATATGTGAATGTGCTCCACGGACATATAAATGCAGTCTTTGACTAGTCATGTGGGTGGATATTGATTTGATTGTATCCGGAAAATCCATCCATAAATGAAAAGATTTCGCATCCGGAACATTCATCAATTATCTGGTTGATGAAGGGTGTAGGATAGTTTTCCTTTGGACACGCTTGATTTACATCCCTATAATCGACGCAAACTCTAATTGTTCCTTGTTTTTTCATTACAGGAACAATATTCGATACCCAATCAGTGAGAGGAATAGGGTAAATGAAACAAGCATGCAAAAATTTTCAACTTCCGCCTTAATGGCAGCGGATTTCTTCGGATGGATTGGTTGTAGCCATTGTCATACTGGTTTGACATCTGGATACATCTTGATTTCATGGTCAACAATTTTCAAGTCAATGCCTGGCATTTCTTCATATGACCATGCAAAGACATCTCTGAATTCATGAAAGAGAGTGCAGTAAATTTCAAGTTCTGATGGAGAACAATATTTGCCAAGATGAATATTCTCTGTGACATTAGGTTTGGTCGAAATATTAATGGTGATAGTTTCTTCAATATTGGACAGATTTCGCTCGGAATCCACTGTATTTATAGTATTTGATAGAAAATCAAAAAATGAAGGATGATTAAGGTCACTTGAATAATCTTCATTGCTATCTTGAAGGTGGGAACGATGGTGGTAATCTTCCCACGGCGTCTCTCCTATCATCATCAGCTAAATGATTCCTTCGTCTGTAGAATGTATATGAGACCTAGGATCGGAAGAAGTACCATACTCTAGAGACCTATCTATCCAAACACTCATTGAGTGTTGATTCGGGTTTGCCACCCAGGCCCAGAAAATTGATTGCTACAAAGATTCTATGGGGCTTGGGGACAACACCTCGCGGCGATCCACACTATCAAAATGGTCGGAGTTCTTCTTAATCTTAGACGATGTAGAAGAGATCATATGACAGGTTTCCACCATGGCCACTTCCGCAAGACTAGTTGGAGGCAGGAGGGCGAAAGTACCCATTAAGGATGGGTCTTTCAAGAGACCTACTCTGACATTTTGAAGCGATTGAGAACTTCCATGGATCAATGGAATTCTTCCAGTAGCTTGTGAACTGTTAGGAAAAAAGGCTAGTTGGTCAACGATTGTAATTCCACCTTGGAAGGGAAATGCAATCTTTCTAAAATATGTAGACACAACAACAACCATAGCATAAATCCAGGGCCTTCCCAGTAAGATATTGTATTTAAGGTTTCCATCAATGACCTTGACTTGAATCTCTACTGTCTTGCCCCCCAGTTCGACTTGCAAGTTACTTGAAATCCCATACAACATGTATGTTCTTCCATCGAATTCCTTTAATGTTGTTGATGATTGCAACAAGGGTGGTGAACCTAGAGTTTTCCAGCAACTCATCGACATAATACAGGTAGATGCCCCCTCATCAAGATTGTTCGATGAACAGTTTTATTGAGAGATTTTACTTGTATAAGAAAAGTGAGTTGTGCTGGTAACTGAGGTGCATATCCTTTATGGTTAAAGGCCACAAGATTGGAATCCGTTGGGTTAATCCCACCTATTGCTGATAACAAAGCCTACTTTTGGGAGGGGTAATTCTGCAGTACTTCAAGTGTTGAAATAGTGGATGGCGATCAAGCCAGATCCTCCACTATATTATAATTCTGTGCAGCTCGAGCACGAGGATTAAATGTCGATTTATGTACGAATTCCTTTAGTTGCTTTATTGTTAATTCTATAATGATGGGCGGAACAACTTCAGACGAAGTCGTTGTAGAAATACTGGGTTGATCTGTAGCCTTGTTGTCCGATGATGGTGGATTCCCATAATCTTTGTTCCTTGTTGATATCAAAGCATCATTTTGCTATTTTGAGATGGATAGCATAAGCACTTGGGATGTGGAAGCATGATCGATAGCAACCAGATTAGTTTTTGGGTTCGGAAACGGATCAATCAACACTGCTGAGGTACTTGAAGTCTTTAAATATTTCGTGACCTCAGCTCGATGTGGAAAATCTTTCATCCAATGCTCCTCGTTACATATGTAACATGGAATACAAGGTTTCTTTTGCCCGGTAGATTTTTCAGAAGATTTTTCAGGAATTTAATCTTCCTGTTTCTTCTTATTATTTTTCCCTTTCTTCTTACCCCCTGGTTGCTTTGGATTCTGGCCCTTGTCAAATGACACGACATTAATCTCCGAGGCAAGAGGTTTGTCATTTTCTTTTTAACTATAAACTGCAAGGGCTTTACCAGATGGAGCCTTTGCGGTTTGCGTGCTTGAGGTACCGATCACGCTGTCACTAGCATGAGAGTCCTTATTCGATTTAGGAGGGGGAGGAATGGAAAATTCCTGTCTGGGAGTGTCAGGAATTTTGTCGTAGAGTGAACCAGACTGAGTAATCAAGTTGAAATAATGGGCATGAGCAATGACTTTCTATTCAATGACAACTCCTCCTTTTGCCACGTCCTCAATTATAGAAGGTAATAAGGACTTAATAAACCACTCAGCTAAAAGCTGATCAGGAACATATGTCTTTACCATTTGCCGACAACGTCACTAGTCATGAATATGATAAGATATGTGAGTGGCCGTGGTCTTTTTAAAGTTGGTAAGGAGTTCTGTTCCCGTTTTGTACCTTATGGGTAACTGAAAGTGGGTTAGAAAAGTAGTGGCAATGGCGTTGAAGTTATCAAACAAAGCTCTAGGCAATTCAATATACCATTTCGCTATCGGACCAATGAGCATTCTCTGAAAAAGGCGAAGCCTAATTGAATCGTCATTCATGGTGTTAGACAAGCACCACAAATGAAAAGTCATTACGTGATTCGACGGATCTTCACCTAGATATCCATTGAATTTTGGAATATCGGAGGGAAGTTTATGAGGAATCGTTGGCCACCAAGGGGCGTATACAATTCGATCATTCATCAGCCGGTTCAAATATGGTAATTTCAGAGTTGCTACAAAAGGCAACTGTTGATTCAGGTTAGGTGAAGCATACCCAAGATAAGATGGGATTGCCTGAGCAGTAGGTCTTTGCATACCAGCATAATGTATCTGATGCTGGTAAATTTGATAAGGTTGTTGGAAATAACTAGTATAATGTGGTTGTTGATAACCATTTTGAAAGTGCGGCTGTCCATTACCTACAAAGCCTTTTTGTTCAGGTCCTTAGTAGGTTTGTTGGAATTGTAGTTGTTGGTATTGTACCAGCCATGGTTGTTGAACCATTCGCTGTTGTCCAATACTGGAAGATTGACCAAGATGTGGAGTGATAATACCCGTTTGAGCCTAAGTCATTCCAAGTAAGGAAACACTAACCTGAGGTTGTGATTGAGTTGTAGAGACAAGAGGTTGTTGTATTGCAACCTGAGAGACTTGAGGTTGACACACAACAGGCAGTGCTTGTACTTGCGACACAGTCACAATAGCAGGGATAGTGGGAATATTCAACACAGGTTGGGTCGGTTGCATTGAATATACAACCCTTGGTTGTTGAGGCAATATTGGTACCCAACCGCTGGATGTAATTCTAGTTTGACTTGAATTTTGTTGTAAACTCTCATATGGTTGTTCTCCAAGAGGGAACAATGAAAAAGCAAACTACCCTCCATATGGTAGCAGTCCAGTGTTCAAAGGATATGTCGGTCTTTGAAGACTGGTCTGCCTAAATTGATAATAGTTTGCAGGATCAATTTGTTGAGTTTCAACATAAGAAATACCAGATGGGATTCCAGATGAATAAATAGGAATAGACCATGTCGTCAAAACAGCCCCTGAGTGGACTCCAGCTAGTGACTCATAACTAGTTGGGACAGATGGTATACCAATGAACACTATAGGAGTGGCAACAGGAAGTTCTGTTGTGGCTGTATCTAATGACATAGTCCTAGATGTTGATGGTTGCTTAGACATGTTTAGTCTATCCAAGAGATTCTCTAGTGATTCGGCAAGAACTTGCAATGAAGGATGATTAATAGAAGCAACATCAGGAGTAGAAGGATACAGTTGAATCCCAGTTTCAAAATGTAACGAGGTACTGGATGGAGGATCCTCTACTATATCCTCTATAGCAATCAGTCTAGGTGGAAGAGGTAGACTATCAGGTCCGTAAAATATTTCTGGAGCCGAAGAAGGTATAGCTTCTACTGTGACTGGTACTGGAGGGGTGACACCTTCTGAATTCTGGAACTCAACTTCCAGATGTTCAGGTCAGTGGACTTCAGTATCTGGATCAATTCTAGATGGAGTTGTTTTAGGTATAGAAGTGTCTACCGTTATACTAGGATCAGTTCTAATGTCCTCTTGTAACTGCGGAACTTCTTCTCTAGAGGCAGATGTACCAGAAATGATCGGAGTAACTATAGTCTCTGATGATGTTGAAACAAAAGTTTCAAATAAACCAGATGAATTGGACTTAGTTAAACGAGGCTGTTTTGCCCGGAATGGCTTCATTTCTGGAGTCAAAGACGGTTGACTCACTAGTCTCTACGAACGACGGGGTTTTGATGACTTTCTTCCATGATTAGAGATTACTTGATCAACTCAAAATTAAGAGGAAAAATGTTTTTCCAAATTTAATAAATTTTAATGGCGCTTTGACACAACCTTGCTTTTTCAATTTTTAAGAGTTGAGAAAAAGCTAAAGATGACTCTAGTCCCCTTCGATTTTTAATGAGCCTGAAGTGACAAGTGCTCAAATGGACCTGTTCTTTTAAAGAGTCGAAAACGAATGAAGGTGACTACTCTAAAAATCTAGACAGAGGGATTACGAAACCAATCGCAAAACTACAATATACACCTTGGTGATAAATTAAAGAGAAATTACCAAGGACTTATGTATGGTAGTCAATCTTCCTGAATGTTGTGTTCAGTGCATTGCAATCGATAGTGCGGCAGACACAGCTTCCTATGGATAAAGGATGTAAGCCTATTGTGGTCTCCCAATATATACTCGATGGTACGAGGAGCACAAGTTTGTGCTAGCACTTGTTGTATCAAAGAGGAGGAATTACCCAACCTTCGATGAAAACAATAGTTACTAGATTTTACGACGCCGGAACACGTCTCTAGCCTAGACCTCTAGATGTGTTGCATTAGGTTCCAAAGCATTGTTAGGTTCATTGAAATTTATTTTAGAGTTGATCTTGTTTAAAATTTTGCCTTTCAATGGTTCACTGTGTGATGCTGATTTGAAATTTCTAAAAATGCAATCTACAAAGATAAACAATCGTTATTTATTTTGATCAATGAAAATCCTAACTACTAGGGAAGGAAAATTATGATTCTTTCAAACAAAGAGCAAAGAGCACACACTAAATGCACTTTCCTAAATCATTTTTCACACACAAGCTAAATGCAAATGCATGTATTTGTTTTTCATTCCCTTAATGTGAGAAATTCCAAAAAGAGAAACAAATGTAGCAAAAGATCTGAAATACTTTACTCAAAGCGACATTTCGACAATTTCTTTTTCAAAATAGAAAGGAAGACTAAATGACACTTTTCAATTTCGAATAGAAAATGCTTTCGACAATTTGAATAACAACAAATCAAATCAAATACATGACAAAAAGTTAAATCGACTTTTCAGAGAAGGAAGACTTGATTACACAAAACAACAGTTACGACACTTTTTGTACCAAAACGACAGATCGATTTAAGAAAATTTTGGACAAAGGATTGTAAATGATGGACAAATACATAAAAACATTTACTAATCCTAATCAATGGAGGCTGATCTATGTAATGCAAGCTGGCTTCAGTAATGCAGCACTGTTCATAAGCAGAAAATCATCTACACATAACTGAAAATAAGGACAAAAACCCAAAATTTCAAGAAGGGAAATAGGCTCAATCAGTCATCGCACCTGAGCTTCATAGAAACAAGTATGAATCGCACCTACTACACTCAGGAAGTGCAATGCATACTGGTTGACAGTGACATACAGTGCGATGGGCCAGGGAGTGCAACTGAGGTGGGTTTTGGCTCAAATTTGCAACTGATTTTAGTGATTTATGCGAAGCTATGATGGACAGTAAAGAGAAAAGTACAGAGGAATGATCTTGGGAGGTTACTGAGCTACCAAAAGGGCATCTAGAATGCTTTTAAGTCAAATGCTCAATTCATAAACCAAACTAGAGATTGACTAAAGCATCATTCATCTACTATGCAATTGCAGGGCAAGAGCAGTTCGAAGGCTACCTGGCTGACTTCAGGCTCCGTTTATAGTTTATAAAATAAACAATAACAACAAACAAACATCTATTCGCTCCCTAGTATCGTCGCCATTTTGTTTTTTTGAAAACTAGTGTCTTTTCGATCAACTAGCCTTCTAGGATTGGCAACTAGCCTAGAAACAAACAATCAAATCAATTTGGGATTTCTTCTATGTATGATAGATAAGAAAGAGGCAAAGGAACCAACCTGGATCTTCCGCTTAACTCCTTGCTTGATCTCTCTCCCCCTTGACAGAGTTTGCAACTCCTCTCCTACTTATCCCACTTAGAGAATACCTATAGAAACACGGTAACAAAAAATCATCAAAGCATCTTGATCTATTATATCATAAGAATTGCAAAATAAAAAATACAATGAACATACAATGGCATTCACAAATAATAACATTCACAATTGCACAATTGTATGGAAGAAAACTCAAAGAACTTTATTAAATAGAAGGGAGAATTACAACCCAGCTATCTGATCCAACATCATCCTCCCAGCATCAAAGCCTTCTTCACCTCATGAAAGGCAAGATCACACCAACAATACAATGCTCTTTCTCAACCACAAACTATCATCACTTCCTTGCAAATTACAAAATTTCAGCCTCCAGATCTCTTAGATGAGGGATCCATTTATAGATGTGTGCAAGGGTGTGAGTCATCTCTGGGGTTTTGATCAGTGTCATGCCACTTGTTGTTTTTAGTTCCACTTGGAGATTTCTTGGATCTCTTACTCATCCCTGGGCAAATTCAGAGAGGCAAGTGTCATAGGAGAAGTTTCTAGAAGATTCCATGAGCATCCACTTAGCAAACTGTCTCGGACATTTGTCCATCCTCGCTCATCTCACCCTATAGAAGGGCTCATCAGTATGCATCTCACCTCACTAGTGTAGGAGTCAGTATGCATTGCACCTTGATAGTGGAGCAGTCAGTATGGCCCTGTTTTGACCAGTTTTGGATGGTTTTTCAAGTGGAACTTTTTGGGAATGATGTAATTAGTTGACCATGATCCTTTAGGGTATGAAACAACAATTTTAGGGGTTAAAGAGCCCTAGTTTATCGACATATAAGATTGGGGTTGCAGTTCCCAAATATGTCTATAACACTTGGTAATGGTGTAAGGATCATAGTAGAGTGGTCTAAGCTTCCGATGGGCTCCGGTAATGTGTTCTTTCTACAAATGCAACCAAAATTTTTCACCCACCTGAAACTTGTGTGGCACCTGATGTTTATTATGTTGTTGCTTGTACTTGGCATTTGACTTCTCCAAGATGTCATGAACCTATTGTCAGATGTGTTAGATGTGTTCAATAAATCTGGTCGCTTTATTAGCCTCAGACAATACATGTGTGGATTATGTCTGTATAGTTGCATGAGGCATGGCATCATCAATCAGACAGAATGGTTGAAATCCTAGACCCACTTGAAAGAGACTACAACCAGTCGAGCTATGGAGAGCTCTATTATAACTGTGCTACACATAGGGAAGACACTCATCCTAGGTTCGTCGATGCTTGGATTTTTACATGCAGTGTATGTGCACTATCATTCTATTAACGATCTTCGTCTCACCATCAGTCTAGGGATAGAAGGCAGTCGACTTAATGAGTTTAGTGTCCAATAGTTCCCAGAAGCTTGACCAAAATGTGCTTAAGAACCTGTTATCCCAATCTGATATAATGGTATGTAGGATCCAAAAATGTGGCCATACTTGTTCAAAGAAGAGTTTGGTAGTTTCCTCTGTTGTGATACTCTTCTTGCAATCTGCGAATATAGCCATCTTAGAAAATCTGTCCATGACAACAAATACACAATCATTACTGTGCCTAGTAGAAGGGAGGCCAGACATATAGTCCATGGATATGGATTCCCATGGCTAACTAGGAGTAGGGAGAGGAGTTTACAAGCCTTTCTTCTTTATGGTTGTGTTGGCGATGGCATAGGAAATATAGGATCTGATATATTTCCCAACATCCAGATAGAGTATGGGCCAATAAAACTACTTTTGTGGGACAACCACAATTTTCTCCACACGAAAGTGTCCTACGACCCGACTGTAGTGTGCCTTCCAAATAAACTTGGCATGCTCACTTGAAGCAACACAAAGGTGGCTCGGTAGAATAATAATGCATCCTAGAGGTGGAAATCGGGATCTTGCTTTCCATATACTAGCATTTAGTATGTGGAGGCGACCTATGGATCATTTTTGTATAGTTGCAGCCATCCATAGTTCTCGTGGCCATAAGAGTTGAGAACAGTAGTTAGTGCTACAATTGGGGATCGGTTGAGGTAGTCCGCAACATTATTCGTGCTTCCCTTTTTTTTATTTAATGTTCAAGTGGAATTGTTTCATATATTTATACCACTTCCAATGGCAATCGTTCTGCAACTTCCCTTGTGTCTATATAAACTAAAGAGGTCGGTGATCAGTGTGAATGATCATCTCCTTCCCCATAATGTAATGCTTCCATTGCTGGTAAGCCTGCATAATGGAATACATCTCTTTATCATATGTGGGGTACTTCCTAATTGTATTGGAAAGTGTCTCACTATGATAGGCCACTGGATGCCCATGCTAGGTGAGGATTGTACCAATAACATAGTCTGAGGTGTCTGTCTCCATTTCAAATGGTTGTTGCAGATTTGGCAATGTGAGTACTGGTGCAGATTAGAGTTGATGATTTAAGTCAATGAACACCTTCTATTGGGACTTGGACCAGGAAAAATTTGCTTTCACTACGCCCTTAGTAATCTGACTCAAAGGCCAAGTGATATGGGAGAATCCCAACACAGACCTTCGATAAAAATTTGCAAGGCCCAAAAAACTACAAAGCTTCTTTAGAGTGGTTGGGGTTAGCCAATCCCAAATGACTTGGATATTAATTTGATCCACATGAATGCCACACTCATCTATGATGTAACCCAAATATTGGACTTGGCTCATGCCAAAGGTGAATTTCTCCAAGTTGGCACATAGTTTTTGCTGCTGAAGGGTTTGAAGGACCCGTCGAATGTGTTGCAAGTGTTCTTCCCAACTCTTGCTAAAGATGAGGATGTCTTCTAGATAAGCAAAAAAATGAGTTGGTGAAGGGTTGAAATATTTCATCCATTAGCCTCATAAAAGTAGTAGGGGCATTTTTCAACCCAAAGGGCATAACCAACCATTCAAAAATGCCTTCGTTGGATTTTAAGGAAGTCTTCCATACATATTTGGGCTCTATTAGAACCTGGTGATAGACAGAATTCAGATTGATCTTGCTTAAATAAATTTCCCCTTTCAGTTGCTCCACAAGGTCATCAATCCATGGGATTGCATACCTGTTCTTGACAATTATTTTGTTTAGTGCTCGATAATCAATGCAGAGCCTCTAGGTCCCATCCTTCTTCTATACAAGTACAATTGGGCTCCCACAAGGCGAGGAACTTGGTCATATGTGCCATTTTTGCAACAACTCCTGGATTTTCCACTTGATCTCTTCATTTTCCATAATAGAGTGGCGATATATCATCCCGTTGGGTAGAGGTTCTCTGAGGGTCAGATAAATCAAATGCTTGACCTGACAATGCAAGGGTATCCCTGTGGGTGAGGAGAAGATGTCCTTTTATTCTTCCACGACTGTATCCACTTGCTTCTGCTGCGTGGAGGAACCCTTCCTGGGGGCCATGGATGTGGCTAAAATCTTCCCCTTACTTTGAGAGTGAATCAGAAAGAAAAAAAAAATTCCAATCTGGGAGATGACCTTACTGCATTGCTTAGCAAAGATCAAAGAGATAATAACAGATTAGGGTCTAGACTCATATACAACATGTCACTTCCACAATTATGGTTTTCCTAGTAAGACATCACAAACTTCAAGAGGAGAAACATCACAGAGGGCCTCATTCGTGAAGGGCTTGATGTTGTATGGAAGGTGACACTATTGGCCGACACAAAGATATCATCCTTGGTGAAACTACCCGATGGTGTATGGCTGCAGATGTGGTTAAGTTGGTAGGCTCAAACGCTTCACGAACTTTGCTATAATGAGGTTCTTTTGGCTCCTGTTGTTGACAATGAACTATAGCGAAGAACCCTTCGCCCACATCTGTGAGTGGAATAGGCTCAATATTCTAGATGTTGGTGGTGGCCACAGTGGCACTGGGCTATGCATCAATGATCTGCTTCCCTTTGTCATTCCCCTTGTCTAGTTTTGACTCAGAGTCAAAACCTGCATCTGACTCGGAAACCTTCAGCTCAGCCACTAATGACTGCGTAACCTGACACTCACTTGTGTTGTGAGTGGAGATCTTATGGAACTAACACTAGTTTCCCATGGCATTTTTCGTCTTTATGGTGTTGTTCTTTTCTTGTGACTTCAGTGATTTATCTGGGGTCACCCCATCTTGGCTTGACACTTTGTTTTGTGGTTTGGGAACACCTTTCCCTTGCTTCAGATTAACAGATCCAAAGTCTCACTTTTTCTATTTAAACTTCTACTCAATCTTGACAGTGTATTGGGACATCGTGCCAAGCGAGGAGATGTCCAAGAAATCCATCTCATCTTGAATGTACCTATGTAGGAAACCATGGTACTTGAGTACCAAATGTTTCTCAGAATCCTTGATACCCAACTTTGTGCAAAGGGTATGGAAAACATTAGTAAACTCCAGCACATCTTTGTCCCTTCCCTACCACAGCATGTTCCACTTTATGTATTTATCCTCATATCTCCCGACAGGGTAGGATTAATCCTTGATGGCATCTTGAAACAAATTCAAGGTGGGTGCAGCCGAAAAGAGTGAGGATGCACTTTCATCCTTCTTCTCCCAGTTGTTTTCCCACCACTCCTTGACGTGGGGGGTGGCTTTGAGAACTACAAAAGTAATCTTTTCCCGACTAGAAAAATCATGAATAGAAATATATCCTTCTAGAAAATGTAACCATTTATCTATGGTGTCTACATCTATCTCACCCTCAAATATGGAGATTTCAAAGTTAATGTGTACCTTAAAGGGTGTGGTGTTTCTATAGTAGCTGCTAGAAGGAGATGCGTCGCCCTTAAGTAGCTGCTGAAGGATTTGGGCAAAGTTGTCCATCATTGAGTTCCTCTATTGCTTGAGGGATTTTTCAAGAAATATTTTAAAAGGATCTCCTATCCCCTCATCTTTCTTCTCTTCTTCCATGGGAGGCCATCAGGATTTGCAAGGTTGGTCTTGAAAAGGTTCGACCCTTTTGAGCCCTAACTCCTTATATCCCAACCTCGGTTGGGACATGCAAAGAAAAACTAAGAAAGAGCAGACCGCTCTGATACCACTGATGCGAACTTAAACATGAACACAAAAAATTACAAATATAACTATAAATACAAAGATGCAATAGAACTAACACTTCATTTCATTAATATCAAATACTGAAATATGCTTACAAACAAAATGGAAATAAGACTAGCTCACACGATGGTAGCTTATCTATGAGTAGAGATGTGGCGGCTACATACTCTGAATTATGTTACAATGAGGTTCAAGGGCCTATTTATTATTGAAAAACATGATAAAACCCTAAACAACCAAAACCATAAACCCAAGAGATGCAAAGCCTAGAGTTTGTGGGCCTCGTTGGGGTTGGTTGGACAGCCAACTTCCCCGGGTCGTAACTTGGTCATATTATCTCCGTTTGGCGCATACAATACCTTTTAGAAAGGTCTCTCTGAGCACTACATCATTTTCCATAGGCCCCTACCCATGGTTATGGGTATGCAGTGGACCTAAAAAAAACATCATTTAGGGGGTCAAAACTGCTCTGGAAGTTCAGGACCCGAAAAACTGCTAAAAATAGTAAATGTTGAAGGAATCAAATGAAACTAACTGGAGGTCTAGGTGGAATAGGTGGGTGGCCACCAATATCCACCTGGATCAAATGGAGCCCTTTTATCGGGGATTTCCACTTGTTTCACATATGCCAGCAACCATAACTTATCGATCACCAATTGTCGATTGGCCCTTCTATTCAACCATATCCCTTGTTCCTTGATCTCATTGTGACCGCGTGCTAGCCCTTGTATCAAAGCCCTCTAATTGGTAATTTCTTAAGGTGGCCAATGTGCCAACCATCGCAAACGTCTGATCGCCAATCGCCAGTGTGACGTCATCACTACCACGTGGCATTCCTAAGTGGTGACACATGTCACTAGAATATGGCCCATTAGGCCACCTTAAAACACCAAAACTTCCTGCCACCTGTCCCTCCATACTGCCACGTCATGCCGACATCAGTTGCCACTTGGCATTATTAGAGCCAATCGGATCCTGTCATGTGTTCACATCAGATCTCATCTGTGATTGCCATCTATCCATATCATACCCAATAGGATGCCTCCACGTGTCCTTCCTGTACAAGAGAGAAAGAGTCCTCTCCTGCTCTAGTTTTTCAACAAATTCCTTTGTATTTCCCTTTTTGGCCTTCTTGGTGATTTAATGATGAAACCTCAATCCTCGCTTATTCAACTCAATCGACGTTCGTTGATCAGTAGTTTCCCAATTCTTGTCACCTATGAAAATGCCGAACATCGATCGCTGATATGGCATTGTCCTCCGATACGCAGGATCACAATTCCCTAATGGGCAAGTTGCCTTAGTTTTTGTGCCACATATTGGCACCTCTAAACATCGATATGTGATATGTCGAGACCTCCCACATGTGGGATATCTAGTTGCTAATTGGCAAATTGCATTCGATGTGCGCTGATCCTTAGAACCTCCAAACCTCAATAAGCGATATGTCGGGACTTTTGATCTTCGATCTCTGATATTGCATTGGAACTCCGATGCTCTGATATGAGATGTCGCTAATCGCTAATCAGTGATTTTCTTCCACCATTTACCACACCTTCAATCATCCAATTGCCAATTTTCAGTTGGCCATGTGTTAGAAGGACACAAACTCATTTTCCTTTGCCTTCTCTTTTGGAGAGGCATAACGTCAACATGATCTAACTTTTTATCCAGAAGTCCATTATGGGAGTTCCACATACCGTTGGAAAGAATATTCTGAGCACTAGCTAATGGAGTGGGTGTAATTGATATTTTCACCCATAAGGAACCTCAAGGAGGGATCCAAAATATCTGCACAACTGAAATCACAACCACCAAGCCATGAAGCCCAATCATTAGGTTGAGCCTTGTTTGACATCAATTCCAACACTTACACAACCAGCCACCTATATACCATCAAATGTACAATAATATCCCCACTTGGCATTGGTGGAAACACTGCAGACTCCTCCTAAGGTTGGCATGGTTTGATTTTATTCCAATCTTCTCCCCCTTTGACATTAGTGGTAAAGAAAACTTCACTTGCACTCCCCTTGAGCCAATACATCCTACTCTCCCATGAATTCCACTCGCTCGTTAGCTACCACCACCTACCAATTGGAGGGAGGATTCACAATTCCTATCTAATGCTTATATACTCAAATAGCTCCCTTGCCAGTGGCTTGGTAAAGATATCTACCAGTTACTCCTTAGTGGGTAAATCTACAAGTTTGCCAATGTTGGCTACAACTTGTTCCCTCAAGAAATGATACTTGATAGGAACATGCTTGGTTTTTGAATGCATGACAGGATTTTTGGAGATGCTGACTACACTTGTGTTGTCACACATGATTGGAATGGAATTAGATAGCTCTACCTATATATCCTTTAAGGTTTGGTTCATTCATAGAATTTGTGTACAGTAGGTAGCAACATCAATATATTATGCTTCAACAGTTGATAGAGAGATAGAGCCCTATTTCTTACTGACCCATGGCACCAAGCATTCACCCAGAAATAAGGTTGCACCATAAGTACTCTTCTTGTCATCAATACTTCCAACCCAATCTGCATTTTTGTAGGCCTTCAAATTGAAGTCTTCACTCCTATCATACCACATTACATACTCTGTTATACCTTGAAGATATTTGAAAATCCTCTTAACTACAACCACATGACTTTGTCGTTTACAAGCCTGAAACTTGCCATAATTCCCATTGCTTGCTTGATATCTGGCCTTGAAGCTATCAAATACGGTAAGCTTCCTATCATCGACCTGTATTCAGTCTAATTTACCTACAACATCACATCTTCTTTGCACAATTTATAACCTGTAGTCATGTGTGTGCTGACAGGTTTGCACTATTCCATTTTGAATTTCTTTAGAGATTCCTTGAGATATTTGGATTGGGATATAAAAAATCCTTGTGGAGTCTGAGTAATTTGTAGACCCAAGAATAAGGACAACTCACCAATCATGGACATTTCAAACTTTGTTTGCATACAATTTTCAAACTGATGCCTCAACTGCTTGACATCGCTTCCAGATATTATGTCATCCACATACACAACCACTATCAGTAGATGATCATCTTCAGATTTTACATAAATATTGTTTTCAACTAAGCATTTCTTAAACCCTTTTTGTTGGAGATACTTACCCAGCCTTTCATACCAAGCTTTACGGGCCTGTTTCAAACCATCCAGGGCCTTGTTTAGTTTGCATACGATCCCTTCATCGAAGGAAAGTAGAAATCCTTCAGGATGCTCAATGTAAATCTCCTCTTCTAAATATCCTTTGAGAAAGGTAGACTTCACATCTAGTTGATATTCTTTGATGTTCTTATGAATGAAAAGAGCAACAAATATTATTATGGCTCCTAGTTGGGCTACTGGTGCAGAGGTTTCTTCGAAATCTACCCCTTCTATTTGGGCTTACCCTTTGCAGACCAACCAAGCCTTGTTCCTTATTACTTGACCCTTTTCATTCAATTTGTTCTTGAAAACCCACTTGGTTCCAATAACATTTTTCTCTTTTGGTATTCAAACAAGCTCCCATGTGTCATTCTTTTCAATCTAGTCTAGTTCTTCATTCATGGCTTTCACCTAGAACTTATCTTCACTTTCTTGACAGAGGTTCTTGGGTTCTATATGTGATAGTAGAGCCAAATTTGCATGACTTGTACTTCCCACAAGTTTCCTTCTGGTCTAGACACCATGTCTTTGATCTCCAAGAATCTGACTCTTAGGGTGTTCCTTCTGTACATACCTAGATGGTGTTTTTGGCCTTGAAGACATGCTTTCTTCCTCACCTTCATTCTCTAAATTTTTTTCATTCAGATTGGTGGTCCTCAAATATGAACTTTCTTCCTCATCTGAGTTCAAATTACTTTCACAGGGTTCAGGTTGTGAGCCTACTTCATCAACTACTATGTCAATGCAATCCTCTATCTTCCTTGTCCACTTTTTGTAACATTTGTACCCTTTTCTTTGAATACAGTATCCAAGAATTATTCCTTCATTAGTGCGTGCATCAAACTTCCCAAGGTTATTTTCATTTATTTTAATGAAGCAGTTTCTCCCAAACACCTTGAGTTGTTTAACTGATGCAGGTCTTCCCTTCAATAACTCATAGGGAGTTTTTTCACTGTCAGGCCTGAGATGAGTTCTATTTGACAAGTATATTGTTTCCTGGGCTACTTCTCCCTAGAAGTTGTGAGACACTCCTTGTTCATCTAACATCGCTCTAGCCATTTCCTAGATTATTTTGTTCTTCATCTCCACTAGTCCATTTTGCTGAGGAGTTCTAGCCACTAAGTACTACCTACTAATGCCTTTCTCTTCACAGAATTCCTCAAACTCTCCTGAGGTGAACTCTCCCCCTTTGTCTGATCTTAAGCATTTTATCTTTAAATGTTTCTCATTCTCTACTTGAACCTTAAACTTCTTGAAGTGCTCAAATGATTCTGAATTTTATTTTAAGAGAAAAATCTAAGTAGCCCTTGTGAAATCATTAATGAACATAAGGAAATACCTCTCCTCTTTTGAATTTGTTTCTCTAGTTGGGCCACAGATATATGTGTGAATAAGATCCAGAGACCCGGATGAAGAGAAATCGTTCGATTTGAAATGAGTCCTAGTCTATTTGCCAAAATGACATGACTTGCAGATGGTGTTATTAGGCCTTTACAACCTAGACAATCCTTTCACTGTGCATATCTTGCTTATCTTTATCAAATTGTCAAAATTGAGGTGCCTGAACCTCTTATGCAACAACCATGCTTCACTTGTTTCGCTCAAATAACAACTGACCCTTGAATCGTCGAACACATATACATTATTCTGAGTCCTGATTTCCTTTCCCACCAATTTTCCATCCTTTATACTATGGATCTCATTGTCTTTAGATCATAAGGTCACATCATAGCCATTGTCACACATCTGGGTAACACTGAGCAGATTGTGCTTGAGACCTCCCACATACAACACATTCTATTCTTCTGTCTTTTGATCAGGACTGACCACTCCTTTTCCCTTGATTCTTGCTGAAGTGTTTTTTCCAAAATTGACATTGCCTCCTTTGCCTTTTTCTTTCAGTGACATAAATTTTCTTTTTTCTCCAGTCATATGTTCATGAGCTAATAAGGCAAGTCCACATGGCATGCTCTTTTTGGTCTTTAGTTTCCAACTTCCTTTATCCTTGTGGATATGTTTCTGTATGTCATTTTGAGCCTTAGATAGATGTTCAAACTTACTTCTATACTAACTGGCCTTGTGCCCAAAATTATTACATTTAAAGCATTCCACTTAACTTTGTAGGGGAGATAAAACATTCTGATTCCTAAGAGAGGAATCTTCAGATTTAGTAGTCCGGTGTGTATTAAATCTGATATTTTCATCTCTTTCAACTTTACCCTTCTACAATCAATGGCTTTGTGTCCAAATATATGACACTTATAGCAGTGACCATAAAACAAATATGCACACCTATTTTTAAAAGCATTGTGAGATTGAGCAAGAAAATTCCTTGGCCGAATGACTGATTGGTTCATTTTCCATTGACAATCTCCTCTTTGTCTAGCTACTCTCTTGTCTTCATGAACTATTTCATGATTCTTCCTCTTACGATTCTATGGTTCTTCAACTCCATGGACTTGAATTTGTCTTCTTCATCTGAATAGAATATTCTTGTGTCTTAGAGTATCCCAGACCAATTCTGATTCCTAAGGGCCTTCGACGATTCATGATCTGAATTAGTCTTCTTGTCCCTTCAACAAATTTCTCATTTAGGCCCTTTTTGGTGTTTCCTTCCTCAAGATCACTTCTTAGAGAGATAACCTTTGCTTCAAGACACTGATGAATTTCTTCCCCGTTTTGGAATCATATCTTAAAGAACCTCTTCCTTCCATTTGGTCTCCTCCAGCTCAACTTTCAAAGACATAAAATCATCTTTACATGTTTTTGAGTTTGCTTCCCTTTTTAACTTGAGAAAATCCTATTTAAGCTGTTTTTTCTCCTCTTCTAGTCTCTCTCGGTTTCCTTATTATCCTTTTAGCATAAGTGCTAGACTATCCTTTCTCTTGATAGCTTCTTCAATCTTTTCTTTCTAATAGGAAAACTCCACGTTATCAGAGTCATACATTTCTTCTTCTGCATGCTACAATTGTTCCTTTAACTACTTATTTGTCTTCCTTTCTTTCTTCAACTCATCAAGGGAACTAATGAGTTCCACTTCAAGGTCTACCACTCCTTCCTCTTCTTCCTCTTCAGATTCCATAATACCCAGTTTCTTGGAGTTTGTTTTGAGGGCCATAAGTAGTTACTTATTTGACACATTTTCTAATGAGTCTTCACAGTCTAATTCTGATGCTGAGCTATCCTCTTTGGAATAGAACCCCTTGTTCGTGTAGGGTTTTTTCTTCTTATATGTCTGTGACTTATTTCTAAATTTTAGATCTTCTTCTCTTTCAGCTTTTTCTTGGCAAGGGAATTTGGAAGAGAAATGTCCAACACTTCTATAGTAAAAACACTTAAAGGGAAACTTCCCTTTATATTTACCGGAGCCACGCTTTAGTTTTCTGGCCAGTTGAGCCAGCTTCTGATCATATTCACTGTTAGAGCAGTCTTGATGAACTTGTGCTCCTTTCCCTTACCAGATACTCTGAATGTTACTTCCTTCAGTTCATATTTATCCATTCCTACTCTCATCTCATAGGCTATCAAAGTACCATGTAGATGTTCCATCTTGAGATCCTTTAAGTTAGGCATTTCCTCAATAGTTGAGATTTCAACATTAAACCTCATGGGTTGATCAGGGGCTCATGTCCCAAGTGTCGAAAAATGCTCAAAAATGAAAGTGCTTAGAACTGGATTGAACCTAAACGAATGGATGGAGCTCGTCCTCCTGATTCTGGCACTGTAAACGGTTCGAAAAATGGTCCCCGTATGTGAAAGTTACGTCAAA
This sequence comes from Pinus taeda, assembly GCA_000404065.3. Taxonomy (NCBI): domain Eukaryota; kingdom Viridiplantae; phylum Streptophyta; class Pinopsida; order Pinales; family Pinaceae; genus Pinus; species Pinus taeda. Next base: position 156,519 of record APFE030647162.1, read on the forward strand.
AACAAAATAGCCCAATAACCCTTAATTTTTGAATTTCAAAAAAAAACTAAAAAAAGAATATTCCTTTTGAGTGGGCCAATCAGAATCCGCCATGTGGCAAGCCTGGAGGCCGCCATGTGGCCTAGGATGATGTCAACAACATGTATGGTCGCATTTCCAAAATTTTGTTGGCGGTGAGGTTCGATCCCATGATCTCCCGTTCAACAACTACACGCCTTACCGTTAGGCTACGAAGGTGGCCATTGAAAGGTATCGGAACCATGTTTTATTTAAAGTTTGAAATTTGATTGCGGTGGGAAGAAAAGGGGCCAGCCCCATACCATATGACCACTACCCGGAAACCAGGGGCTTCGCTCAACCCGCCGGCACGCAATCCAATGACAGCAAACCGCCCGCCTTTTGTGGTCACATGCACATTAATTAACTGCAGTTAGACTGGTGAATTTTTTGGTGGAGCGCCAAATTTGGGAAGTCCCGCCATAATTGGCGGAGCTAACTGGCCGTAACTAAAGTTAGCTGGAGTTCTTTTAGGGGAAACTGGCAGTTGGGAGTAAATAGCCATAACTTTGGCTAGGGAAGGCAGTTTTGGACAAAGTTTTTTTTTTTATTTTGGGTATTTTCGACCTTCTGAAGCCATTGGCATAGGTATTACAGCATTGGGAGGTCATTTGCATAGTTTTTGGAGCCGTGGAAGTTCTAGGAGCCACAAGGGCCCAGTATTGTGAGAACTGTATAGGGTTGCAGGTATCCATTGGAGGTGAACCAACAGTCAATCCTGAAGGATTCATGTGTTCTGAATCCGTTTTTACTGTCTATTTTTCCTGTAGAGACTTCTATTCAGCTGTATATTCATTTTGAGCATTTAATTAAAACGAGGACAGGCCCATTTGGGAGCCTTGGACCCAGCAGACGTAGCCCAGGAGGGGTGAACTGCTTCATCAACTACTTTTTCATCTGTGGTTGATTTGTTTTGCAGAAAAAATTCGTTTTAATGTGTTAAATAGTAAAAGGAAATAATTCTTCTATGCTTGAATGGATCATGAATCGCTGAAAATTTCATTTGTTTCTTTACTGCAAGACATGGGCATCTTTTAAACATGCTTACTACTGAATTGAATACCTTGCAAACATTTTTCAAGTAGTTTCAAATTCAGATCAAGTTGGTATCAGAGCTATGTTGTTGTTTCTTTGTATCAAAAGCAATCAAATAAGCTATAGATAGAGCCTGAAACAAGCCAGGAAGCCTTCAAAATGCTCTTGTTATACAGTTGCAAAGTAGATAAATGCTCTTTCAGTCAATCTCTGGTGTAGTTGTCTTTTGATTGTTTTTGTGCAAAGATCTTCTATCTGTCTTGCAAGTATTGATGCTTACCAGGTTGAAACTTAAAAGAGGGGAAGGACAGTTGACTAGAGAACGGGAGAATCCTCAGTCAAGGAGGAAGGCCAGAGAGCCATCACCTTCACCTTCAATTTCAACCTCAAGAGTCTCAGCAGAAGCTTCAAGAATGTCTGAACATGAATGAGAAATTCCTCAAGACACGGATCCAAGAGAAGAAGAAAGAGTCTTCAGAAAGGCTTTCTTGGACCTCACTGAAATGGTGAGGATATTGTACCAAGAAAGAAATGAGAAATTGGCTGGAGAAGGGTCAAAACA
>APFE030647171.1:8878-58765 GCA_000404065.3 Pinus taeda
CTGGGTTATCTATTCACCCTCTGACGAGTTAGTATCTATGTATGGGGTAAGCCTAGGTCAAACAACGAACAACATTACAGAATACAGTGCAGTGATTGAATTATTATCTGAATCCATCTTATTTGGAATTCGAAGTTTGATTGTTAATTTAGATTCGGAACTTGTTGTATTATAGCTTAATCGAGTTTATGCCATTAGAAATCCAGTATTATTACGATTATTTTTGAGAGTTCGTCTCTTGGCATGAGAATTTGATTACATAGAATATCAACACATTCCAAGATATTTAAATACATTAGCAGATGCAATTGCTTCTCGAATGTTAAATAGACATTTGCATTGAATCAAACAGTAAATTTAAAAATATCTCATAAACATCTTTTGCAAGATAACCATAGTAATAGCATACCATAGCCTAAGAGTGTGCCAAAATATACATTGTCCTCAATCATAGGTTGAAAAACACCTTATGATTGGCAAACATGATAGTATCAAAAGTCATATCAAAAATGGGTCTACAAAGCAATCATCCTATCACTGGTGATGATCTCGATAAGACACCACTACTCAAACCACCCTACAAAGGAACCTCCTAAAAGGTCTTGGGATCCCATTCACATAGCGCTGAAGCCGAAGAGGAATTTCATCTATGCTGGTCTCTGTAATATTTGCGGTCAAGCGCTCTAGATGGCTCTCAAACTCAACCAAGGTCTCTATTGTCTAGTCCTGTGGGGCCGGTGTTGCGGCAGTTGGTTGTCTTCGATCATAGGGCTGGAGAGCGGCTGGTCACCGTGGACCCACATTTGCATTTAAAACTTTTACTATTATTTTTTGGACGATTTTCAAAAATACAAAAACATACATATAAAATTAAAATGTTGAAAAACAATTTTTACCTCTATCATCCCATTGCTCTCCCGGTGGAAGAGTCATGTTGGGATCGCCACGATAATCCATCCCAGCGTATGGAAAATCCTAATTAATAAAAATTTGGTTCTCTAACCAACGAAAATACTTTGGAGTGAATCAAACAACCTTAGTACCCTCCTCTGGATGGCGGGCCATAACTGCAACCCATCGCATAATCCAAGGATCTCGGGGAAGTCTAGCCTTAACAATGAGTTGTTGTGGAACCAACATCGGTACCCTCTCTAGGGCAAAGCTGACAACTAAATAACCATAACCAAAGTTCTTTAGATGCTCATTCTTCACCATAGTCAATTGGCCCTTCACATTGGCCAATACAACATCGCACCAGTTGAAGATAGTGCCTCAGAAGCAGTCCACTACCATGCGCATCTGGGAACCTGTAGCTAGATGTAATGCTGCACTACCGTAGAGTCTGGTAATGGTAAAATAAATCACCTTAAGTTCAGGGTGGGATATGGTTTTCACATCTATCCGTTTGTCCAGATCCTGGCTATTATAGAACTCTAGTCGGAGACTAGCGACAGATTGGCCACTTGGCCTAGATATGAACAAAGATAATTGCTCGCCTCTCTTGGGCAAGCCATTCAAAAAGTATATGTCATTTGGCTCGATTTCGAGCCAGTTGCTGCCAATAAAGAAGCACTGGTCCTGAATGCTCCACCTGTTCACCAACCATTGTAAAAAGTCTGCCTATGCCCTCATGCCAGGTATGGTCCAAAATTTGAAAAGCCCACATGCTCTCAATGCCTGTAATGAAGGCGAATGGAGTAATGGAGCCTGATCCACGTCCTCATGCTCTCTTTCCTACCAAACAAGCATATTGTGTACCTACATTGCAAAATAGGTGGATTAAAATTTTCATTCCAAAATTCTATGGGTTAAAAATGGAAAAACTAGGGTTCAAAATCCGCATTACATGGGGTTCACACCCATCCCTTTAGAGACAGTGTGCAGGTGCGCACTTCTCCTTAAGTCGAGGTGCGACACCCCGACTTTTCTATGTGCACAGAAAAGTCAGGGTGCACAGGGGCCACATGGCACCCCTGCGCAACCACCGCGGGATGTTTTGCCCTAATTTTCCTCCAAAAATCGAAATCTAAACCCTAAAAGGAAATTTCAAATGGATGAAATGCAAGTTAGGGACATTGTGGATTACCTAGAGGAGACGGTTCTCGATTCCAGTCATCGGATTTTGCGCAATCTCCACGAGAAGTTTTTTACCGAAAGCTCTTACTTTTTACTCCAAAGGTAAACGGTAAAAATGAACTTGTGAAAGCCCTTTTTATAAGATTTTTTGAATAAATAAATTAAAATTTATTTATTTATTACTTTGACAAGGTCTTTTTTGGTGCATTTTTTATTTTTAAACAGATATGAGTAATATTTGCAGTTTTTGTGTAGAATATTGGGGATTCAGGTGAAATTGATCATTTTCAACAAAAAACACATAGGAGTCCTATTTAAGCTCTTTTCTGACTCATAAAAAATGAAAAGATTTCCGAGTGTTTCTTTTTAGAATCGTTAAACGGAATTAAAAAGACGATCCTTTACAACTCTTTTCTGACCGTATAAACATGAAAAGGTTTCCAAACTTTTGTTGCTTCAAGTTCGATATTGGTAATAAAACGACGTGTTTTTGATCGCTTTTTTACTTTTTCAGATTGAAGGCACTAATCATGAAAAGTAATCCTTGGTCGTAATGATCAAGCAGTTCTCTCAAGTATTATTTTATACTTTTTCAGGCTTGGGAGACACAAATTTAGGAAAAAGGAAAACTGTGGAGTTTTATTAAGTTTTCTTCTGACTCACTAAAATTTAAAAACACCAAGTTTCTGCTATACCGGACTCGTTAAAATTTCACAGTAAAGTACCTGTTCAATTACAAACAGGAACAGACCACTCCTTCTTAGTGTTTGAATCTAAACTAAGTTGGACTCATCCAAAGGGTGAGCTTATAACCAAGAAAATGTTATCCTCCTCAAGCTTGTAAAAAATAAAGAGGTACTTGCCAGAAATGGTGGGGGAAAAAGAGAAAAATGAACCTATTTGTTGTACTCTGTGTTTGAAAAAACTTTCCATTACTCTTGAACATGAAACTTTTATCCACTTGGGCTGGGAAATACTTTACCTAAAAATTAATCAAACCACTTTGAAAGTCTTTAGCTGGTTTCCGGGTATTAACTTTGGGTCAACTATCACCAAGCCATCTGTTGTGTCGTTAGGTGTTCAAGAGGTTTGTGCAAATAAACTATTCACCTGCAAAATATTTGTCATCCATCATTGACCATCCCTGAGTTAGTTCTTAATAAACATATTTCTTCAGACTTGACCTATGATTTCGTGTTATGGGCTTGCCTATGATGGATCGCTTTCTATCGACTCCAACTCATTATCTAGAAAGATGATCTAGAAATTGTCGGTACCTTGGAATTTGCATGCCTCAATGGCAGGTTTCTCACCTTTGATGACAGGTTGCATCATTGACCTTTGATCAATGGATTCTGTGACATGTTCGACATCGACTCAATCATTCACATTTCATGGATTGTACTGAGTACTTTGAGGGCCATTGACATTACTGGTGGTTCCTCTCACACTTGTTAACAATTTACATCATTGACTGGTAATCAAGTGGTTTCTCCCATGTTCGACTTCGACACATTCATTCGCATGGGTAGAATCGTACTAGTTCAGGAAGTAGAAATGAAGACCCTAGATCTAGTTTCCACCATCCAGGCTGCGAGGAATTTTGTTATCATTATATAGTGGACTATTCATAAATAGATGGTTGCGTCCATATTGTGTCCATGTGTTCCTACTTGTGATGTAATACAAAATCATCCCTATATTACAGCATTTTTAGATAGTCCTTAGTCAGTTTTGATATGAGTATGGGAATGCCTACCTCAGCGATGATATTTTCACATATATATATTTTTCATTGAATGTTTTTACAGGTTCGACTGGGGTATCCACAGAAAGATCCTTGAAATGATAAAGTCCTTCACTCTTCTTAAATGATCAAAAACCATCCTCATCTACTATAGACTTCGCACTTTAGGGGGCAATCTATTACACAAAAAATTGTCACCATGACTTTCTACAGTTTGTGTGAGTCCATCAACACTCATACATACCTCCTTTGCAAGTCTTAAACCTCAGCTCTTCATGTCAAGCCTTGAAAATGGGAGAAAGACCTTAAAAATATCTCAAATCCTAGTTTCGCACTTTCTCCTAGCATTGCTTGCGATGCCGCACATAATGGTCATGTTTCTTGCGAACCTGACCGCTCTGTATATTGAGTAATGGGTGCGGACCCCTGTAAAAGTTAAAAAGGCATGAGTTCATTCTTAAAAACTCATCTTAGGTCACTTCTAGACACTTCTAGAACGAATATTACGCTGGCAAGTCCGCTCCACCTTGGTTCATCCATTCCATAACTAAGGGAGCTAACTCCATGATATGAGGTGCTTATCCCATTGAAGGAGGAACTTATCCTTTCAATGGTGCACCTGCAACTTCCTCCATTTGCAGTATAAATTCATGCATTGGGCTGGTCGTAAGGGGGGTTGAAAGTTGAATATTCTTCAGGGCAAATGCTACTGAAAACTAGGCTTCCTTTTTGAGCTTATGAGAGGAGATATCACATACCTTTCATGTCATTTGGGAAGTGAGTGAGGCTTGTAAAAGTAGAGGAGACTCCTGCTGGACCCTGGAAAGAACTTGTGCAACTTCAAGGCAAAGGTTGTAAGGTTCTTTTATTCATAAAGTTAATACAATAGAGTTTGTTTTTCTCAATTAACTGTCTCTAATGGTTTATTTTATGAGCTCCTTGATCTTCATAATGAACATCTTTTGTTATACGCAGGTATGCTTTCATGTGTGCTTGTTTGTGTATGGAGGTTATTAAATGAGAACTGCTTGAAGCTGTTGGGATAAAACTGCCTCAAACAAGCGTTGGACCAAGGTAGGGTCTATTACACTTCTTTGTATTCATTAATGAATTGAAACATGTTTAGAAAAAAGTAGATTTTCTTGTGCTCTTTGTTCCTAGATATCATTAGATACTAGGGAGATCGGTCTTGTCCACAAGAACGATTTATCTGGCCAACACCATGTTTTACCACAGCCTCAAAGTCATATTCTTGGAACAATAAGAGCCACCTGCATATGTGCCGCCTGATCATAGGCTTATTGACCAAGTACTTTAGTGCAGAATGGTCTGTATACATCTTAAAATGTCCTCCTAGCAAATAGTGCCAGTATTTTTGGAGCGCGTACATCGTCGCCAACCCCTCGTGTTCGATGTGGAATAGTTATTCTCGGCTTTGGACAATCTCTGACTTTCAAATGCAATAGGGTAATCTAAGCCTTCTCTACCCTCCTGTGTGAGCACTACTCCCAGTGCGATACATGATGCATCAACATGGACATGAAACTCCATATCCCATTTTGGGAAGACCAGGATTGGAGCAGAGGCCAATTTCCCTTTTAGGACATCCAAGCTCTTGCAATCATCATTCCAGCAAAAGGTGACATCCTTTTTCAATAGTTTCTCCATCAGCGCAGTGATTTGGACATAGCTTTTGATGAATTTTTCGCACTACCAGGTGTGTCCCAAGGTAGTGTATAGCTGTTTAACACTTTGCAGTGCTTCCAAATTTAGAATTACGGCTGTTGAGTCATGAAATGGGTATGTATTTACTACTAATCTCATCATATTTTTCCTTGATTCTTATCTTTTCCATATCTTAATACGCAAATACATTGAGGAATTATGGTAAGAAATGAAGGAATTATTTTCAGTTACGATTTAGCTAACTTTTACCCTTCTTATGCAGGAAAGTGACAAAAGGAATGATTTCTATTCCCTGACATTGGAATAGCAAAATCCGATAAGTAAAGGAAAGAATGAGTGGGTTGCAGACAAGGCTGAGAGCGAATAAGAGGGATCAATGCAGAATAGGAAAAATGTATGTATTTACCATTTATATTTACCCTTTCGGATTATAAAAGACGATGAATGTAAGAAGAAAGGGGGGAATAACTGTTATTTTTTGAATTGTAATTGTAATTACAGACTCTCACTGTTGAGAAAACAATATTATATTATAATTCTCTTTTAATTTTGATGATTAATATATAATTGAAGTTTTTGTTCCTTCGCATTATCTGAAGTAGCTTAGCAGTGTTCACTGGTGGCTAAGGGCCCAACCTCTGGTGGATTTAACTTCTTTCTTTTTGCCATACATTTCCGATTCTCACAAGTGTGATTGGTTTGATAGTTTTCCTGCTTTCTATGATTTTATCTCCTTCACTATTTGTTGTTTTCCTATATAGATGGAATATCTCTGCTTTATATGATTTACAACAATGTCGTTTGATTTAGTTCACCTTCATTGTAGATTGAGTTACTTAGATAAATATTCGAATTGATTTAATCAATTGTAAAGAGTTTGATTATCACTATTGGGCTCTCAAATTGATATCGTTGCTATTTGGATTATTTATTGGAGATTGAGTTTGATTGAGATTAAATTAGTTAAGAAGAGATGAGTTATTTCTACTGTACTCTCAGATGATGATGTTGTTACTTGAATTGATGTAAGATTTCATTTCAGTAGAGGATTGAGTTTTGATATTTCCTTTAATAATTGCAATTGGAGTTTATTAGATGCATCCATTTACTCTTGTATTAAGAGATCTATACTACAAGTTAGGAAACATTACTCTCTGAATTAATAGCAACCACATACTGTGTACACTCTTGAAATAAGAGGACTTTCCTAGGTTGATGATTAATGTGGGATAATTAGGAGTTTTAAAAGGCACCTTTTATCAGCCAACAATGACAATAATCACATTGTCCACCATCAGTGCCTGTTTGCAGACCATGTGTCCCAGGTTCCCAAAGGGAAGTAGGAATGTGAAATTCTTAAGGTTCAGCACAATCTAGTGTCACCGACAAGTATCCAACATCAAGCGTAAGCTTGCTATGTGGTGCTTAACCAATCCGAAGTCAATCCAGTCATCCAGATAGACTTCCAGGAAGTTGTGGATGTATTATTTGAGTGCAGTAACAACGATGTGCGAAAACATGGTTGGTGTGTTCTTCAATCCAAAGAGAATAACGGTGTATTCAAAGAAGCCCCATTCTGTTGTCAAGGTCATTTTTCTCCTATCTTCTGGTGCGATCTTGATCTGGTTGTACACTGAGAACCCATCCGTGAACAAGTATGCTTCTTGTCCGCCAACATTTTCCAATACTTCATCTATGAACGGTGTTGGGAATGGGTTGTGTACATAGGAATCATTAAGTTTCTTGAGGTCCATGCATATTCTTATTTCGCCCTTCTGCATTTTCTCCTATACTAGCATAGGACTCACCCAGTCGGATTCTTCCACTTCCTCAATAGTTCCAGTTGTGAGCATTTTGTCTAGTTCTACACAGACCTTTTCCTTATACTTTGGATTCAAGTGGTAAGGCCTCGGCTTAACCGACTTCATGTCGGGTTTCAAGGTGATCTTCATCATCCCTAAGTAGCAAAAAGTCCCTTTTAAGTATGTAATCTTGGTTGGGAATAAGCCTTGGTACTCGTGGAGTAACTCAATGACCTTGTCCACCATGGCATCATCCCAATAGTCACCGAGCATTGCATACTTTTCAGCCTTTGTCCCAATGTTTACCTACTTCATTTTTAGTGGCACAGTGATGTCAGGGTCTTCAATCAATTGTCTTCGAACCTCATGACAACCTTCAGCTTCTGGAATGTTAATTTTCCATGGATCCTCATCATCCTCCTCAATATTTACATTGTAAAACTCCAACGCGGAGATCAGCTGGGTTGCCCATTTTGGTTGAAGTACTTCCATTGGCTCCTGGGGTATTTTGAAGATAGCTTCTTTCACTACTTGTAGCGCATCATCAACAGCATCCCACTAACAATCTTCAAACGTGAAGGCTAACAGGAATCCTTCACGCAAGATATCCCATTTCCTTGTGCCATGGTGGAGCTCTGTCTCAGTATACCAATTCATGGGAATGATATCCAAGGTATGACAGAATAAATGCACCCATTTAGATTGTGGCTCTTCCCCATAGACCTTTGTCCATTTCGTGAGGTGTGCACATGGATCATACCGTCTGTCATACTTTTTTGTTAGTCACATCTATGGTTTCCCAAATCGTAGGCATCATCCTTTTGCATCCCTGCCAATCCTTAAAATTCTGTTGGTGCGTACCCCACCACCTTGCAGGCGTAGCATCCAATGGCCATTTCAGAGCATCAAAATGCTACTATTCTAGCACCTCGCTTTCAAATTTGATCAGGAATTCATCCACCGATGTCAACCCATCATACGTAGGAAGATATCTTGCATTTTTTGCTACACAGCGTAGTGACTTTGTCATCATGTTGCAATTGAGTGTGGTTACCTCATGTAACCAATTATTCTATTGTTCTATTTCCTCATTCGAATCTAATGTGTAGGAGCTTTCGCGTTCCCATGAAATCCTGCCATCTGCTGTAGGATTCACCCAATCCTATTCCCAATCGGTTATCTTGTAGATAAAATCTAGATCATCATCACTCTCATGGTCCTGCACTCGCTTTGTGTAACATGATCCTTTTGTAGGGTCTAAAGGTACCATTACGCGTAGTGAATTTTTCTCAAAAATCATTTTTCGCTTCTTTATATTTATCACTCCATTCATATCAGTGGCCCAATCTATTCCCAGTAGCACTGGATAGGGATTGTTGTCATCAACAGTCTCTATCACTTCAAAATCTGAAAGTGCACTCACACCTTTGATATATATCATTATTCCCTGCAATCTTCCCATCAGTAGGATCTTTTTCCATTTCACCATTCACAATTGAATAAGAGACCATTGCAACTTGGGCCTGCCCATGCGCTCCCATGTCTATTTTGGTAGTATGTTCATGTTCGATCCTAAATCCATAATCACTTGATCCATTTTGTATTCCTCGATTTTCGCTTTCAATCTCATATCCCTTCCTTTTTGTGTTGTGTGCTCCCTGAGCTTCCAGACTACATGCGGTTCCCCTGATCCAGCACATCTAGTGATGAGTTCTTGCAGTCCCTTCAAAACCTTGTTTTCATGTAGTAGCTTCATGCATATCTCTAGAAGGTAGTAAGCAATATGGGTCCATCTTCGGTTCTAATTTGTCTTTACTACCTGAAGTGGAGGCCTCTGTGAAGCTCTTCTTAGCTTCCATGAATGTCTCCTTCGCGCGCTCCAGATTGAACTCTAGCTCCCTTGATGGAGCCTTGCAAACCCAATCACTCTCTTCTAGCTACTTACCTTTGTCATCTCCTATCATGATACAGCTTCGAAGCACAATGTTTACATTCGGGTCCTCCTCGTGTGGCTCAGACCTCATCATTTGCAGGTTTTGAGTCGGGGGAGGCTGGAGTATTCCTTTATCGCGTAACCTCGCTATCAGTGTGGGGAAATCCTCTATATCATGATAAAACTAGGTAAAATATAAACATGATTCTCTCATCTGATTTTGTAGAATTGTGAGCATAATCACCTGGCCCTCCGCAGTTGTAATAAATCACCTATCTGTGACCCCTTCCTAGTCCCATTCTACCTCGACCTCGTCCGCACCCCTGAAATCCAGTGCATGCCATCCATGCATTTTGATCAAGGGCTCGCGTTTTAGTCTGAACCCTGTAGGTAGGAGTCTAATCCATCATCAGTTCATAACTTCTACAGGTACGCTGATCATGGCCTATTGTCCTGCAGAAATTGCAGAATAATTGCTAGGACGTCTGTGTATACTTCTGAAATAGATGATAGTTATTTGTGGCATGCTTTCCCCCTATCTGGAAAATCGTGCACCATAGCACAGGCACTGCGCTTAGTCCTACTTGTGCCTCTTGTCTCAATGGTATTGGCCCTCCTTTTGTTAGGTAGTTCACGAAGACCAGACAATAGTCCTTGTCATGTCCCTGGCCTTTGCACTTTATGCAACATACCTCCTCGCGCGCTTCAGGGTGAGATATCCTGTCTTGTTCCAAACTCTGCATCTCAAGACACATGTTTTTCAACTACGCATGGATCTCTTGCACTCCCAAGCTAGGATCTTGTATTGGGGTCTCGTGCAGCCTTATTACAATGTCCAAGGCTTTGGCCAGAGTAGATAGCTTTTGCTGTGACAACGCAATCCTTAGATGTGGCATTAGAGATGCTACAAACCATGCACACTGCTTCCCATCCTTCAAGGTCATGTTGGCTTCGAAAATCATACCCTTCAGTCTCTGATCCAGCTCCCCGGGAGTCTCACTTAGAAGCATTGTGATTTCCTTAAATCTGATGATCGACTGTGTCTCTGATTTTGGTTTTCTAAGTTCCCTGTTTAGCGCAGCTTGGATATCTGCGATCCCTGCATTTAGATTTTTATTGGAATACTTGATGTACCATGTTAGTGCGTGATCTTGCAAGGTGCTAACTAGTGTTCCCTTCTTGATATTATCATCTGTGACTGCTTGTGCTTCCCATACAACCTTTACTACGAACCAAAAGTGGTTCGGATCTTCGTTCCCTACACCTCTGGATACTGGAAACTTTATTGTGCTCACCATATTAAACTGTGGTGGTGGCAGAGGTGGTGTGGGTAAAGATGGGGGTGAAGATGGTGAAACTAGCAGTGGTGTAGGTGGGGGTGGTATGCATGGAATTCACTGCCTTATCATAATAATTGTGCTTCTCACTAAAACTTTCGCTAGCTCTTCCTCGCTTTCTCGCGAAGGTGAAATCAAGGGACTAGTCTCTAATTCTTCACTATTTCCACTTCTGTAGATCCTCCCACTTTGCGTAGCATCAAACATCAATTTATTCACATAACCCGCTTTTCACACAGTAGAATTTTAATCCAAGTGTTCAAAGATTTAATCTACCAACCTCACGGTCCTTTAAGGAAGCATTGTTCTGCCTTGTTGTAGCTGATTGAAGTATCTACTACTAACTCAGTGATAAACCCTCCTATAATTCGATTGACCCAATGGTCCATAGCACGTGCAAGATTATCTTCCAATGCTTCTAGTCTACACACCAACTCTGGAGTCCACACAATCAGTTTGTCGAGTCTACACCTTCCTTGACTGTCTACTAGCTTCGCAATCCACTCATACAACTCAAAGGGGAAGGATGCAAAGAAAATTTCATGGATTTCCGTATACAAGTAATGCTCTAACTACTATTCCTTTGATACTTGTGGATTTCTATTTTCCTCTACCACGAACTCGTGATTTTTTCTGTCCAACCACCCTTCGATTTATTTCTTTGTCAGATTCTAATGACACGACATTAAACATCTCTTATGCAGATCCTGGTTCCGGAAATAGAACCATTTGTTGGCTTGTTGGGGCCTGAACTAGGTTTAAAGTCTATTTATCCAAACAAATCCCGGTACCACTGGTCCTTTCGGCAACAGTCTGCAGAGCACGGACTAAGGTCTCACCTGAAGTAGTATGGGGGGGTGCTAGAACCAGGTTTCCTCACCCTAGAGATGTCTGATGAGTTCAAGTGGTCGATGGTTAGAGCCTACATGCATGTCACTATGTGCATTATTCCATACCTCACATCCAAAAATGTTGCTTCCACTTAGTCGTACTTGAGGACCGAGCACTACTATTACCCAAGTCCTTACTAGTATTATACCGTTAGTGGATTAACTTAGATTATTTGCATGTGTTAGATTACATTAAAAAATATATATCATTCATACATGTGCGTGCAGTAAACAAACAATATATTTGCAACTTACATTGAACATGCATTAATACAAGAACAAATACATGAATTTGTAACCAAACTTTTCTTTATTAATATCTTCTTCAGTTACAGACATGACTCCACCCTATGCGCTTAGTTGTAGGGGTCCACGAACTTAGCTACAGACTACTCGACCTCCGCACATTCAGTTGCAAAGCCTTTTCCTACCCTATGACCCAAGACACACTTAGACACTGAGATTATTTCTCTTCACTTCTCAGCTGCTTATTACTACTCTTACACTTAGAGCCTCACTATATTTATACAATCCCATGGTCTGTATACCATGGGTAGGCCGACATTACATCCAAAACGAGGGTGGACAACCCTATGACTCTAACATACTTCTGCGCCCGCAATTTGCGGGGATTTACAACATCATTCTATCAAAACATGGGCTTTGAGCCCCAAATCATGCCTTGGGGGGATTCCATGCCCAACATCTATCATGTCTAATAGACAACGAACTTGGTTCCCTCATTAAGAGCATTCACACAATTGTTCTAAAATTTTCTTTGTTCATGTCAAACTGGGAATATGCCATCTCAATTGACTAGTATGATTTTTCTTCTACCTTGGGTGGTTGTCATGCAGTTTATAATTTTCCCAGCATAACATCCAATGACGTTCGCTTCACATACTATGATTTTCACTATGTAACCTCTTTATTCTTAGATTTTTGTCAATCAAGTGAGGCACCTCGGCTCGCGCTGATGGGTATGGTAGGCCCTCATTGTCTTGACATGATTGATGAGAATGACCTGATTTATCTATCCATATTAGATTCCCATTGTGATCCCCTCTCTCGAATCAAGGATCCATCTTCTCAAAGATCACGAACCTTTCAAAAAAACCATCATGAATTTTATGATCTAATCGCTGAATGGCTGGAACAATCTTACTTGGCGATTCATGTTGCAGGTAACAAAATTTAGTCTTTCCTCGCACTCGCTAAGAAATTTTGTGCAAGACAATACACAGTCACAAGAGGCCTCTGAGGTTTGTTGAAAAATGGTAGTCATGGAAGAGGTAAGCATGTGTGTTGGGTGCTTGTGACACATTGGTCTACCCACAGGAAAAACCTTCTCTCTCTTGTGAAATTTTTTCAAGTTTTTTCATTTTCTATTGCCACTATTTTTTATTTGTTTTAATTGCTCATATCTTTGTGACTGTAGGTCAGGTACGCCTATGGCGGCTTCACTGGAAGTTTCATTTCACGTAACCTCGACCTGTTTAACATAGGTGTAGGAGTAGTGTTTTATTTTTCGCTTGTCTTTGCTTTCTCTTTTGCATGTTTGTTTTCTTGCTGACTTGGCTACTTTGCTTGCTTATTGTTGTTTTCAATTTGTTTTCTTTGATTACTATTTTTTTTTCATTTGTTTGGTTTGATTAGTACCTTAATATTTTTGTTTCTGGAAATAAGTGTTTCCAACTACTATGTTCTGGGTTTTGAATAGAGTATGTCACTGAGATTTGAAGAGATTTGTGACACTACAACACTTTGCGAGTCTTCTATCCATCTTCTCTGTGCTCAGTTATAACCTTTGGTCGATGAAGTCTTGACAGAAAATACGAGCCATCTGTGAGTGAAGTTTTGGTCCAACCATGAACCTGTGTCTAGACTGGGAAGCCCCATGCCTGCACTCAACCTTCTGCCCTGTGTGTTGAAACTCATCCAACTATTAGAAATGGAGAAAGAGAAAATCTAAACGAGCAAACGTATGCTAGAGTTATTACATGCTTCTCTGAAGGAACAACCTCTTCTGCTCTCAATAAGTTCGGATTCCTCTTTCGCTCCAAAAATAAATAAGTGCCTATGCATAGTCCTCTTGAAAAAATACAAAGGTGAAATAAGAGAAAGGTTGATTGATCCAGATCTTGTGGGGAGATCACCAAGATATAAAAAATTGAAATGGATCTTGTGGAAAAAGGCCCCCAAGATCTGAAAAAATTAAATTCCAGAAGAAAAATTTTAGAGGCACGTAGTCGCCAAATCTCTTCTCAGGGATAAGCTACCATTTCCCGAGCAAGTTTATTTCCATTTCTGTTACTAGGCATATTTTAGTATTTTACATTAATGAGATGAAGTATTTTTTTGTTGCATCTCTGTATTTATGGTTATATCTATAATTTGTTGTGTTCTTGTTTAAATATAGAGATGCAACATAAATAATACTTCATTTCATTAATGTAAAATATTGAAAGATGCCTAGTAACAGAACTGGAAATAAACTAGCTCAGGCGATGCCTCTACATGCCTTTGAACTGCCTTACAATCATGCTCAAGGGAATTTTTATTATTGAACAAAAAGATAAAACCCTAAATAACCAAAACCCTAACCCGAGGAGATGTAACACCAAGAGTTTATGGGCCCCATTAGGGTTAGTTGGACAGCCAACTTCCCGGGTTTGTGACTTGGTCATATTATCTCCGTTTGATGCACACGATACCCCATTGGAAAGATCTCTCTGAGGAATACAATAGAAAATATGATTTCATTAAAAGATTTCTAGTAATAGGCTGCCCAAAAAACATCATTTAGGGCCTCAAAACGGCTCTAGAAGTTTAGCACTCGAAAAATTGCTAAAAATAGTAAACTATGCTACAATTAAGGAAACTGAAAAATTGAAAGAAGTAATGGTGGGGGTCCAAGTGGAATTGACAGTTGGCCACCAATATCCACCTGGATCATTCCTCCCCCCTTAGGAAGCAATGGTTCCCATTTCATTGAGTTCCTCTAGGAGATGAGGAAACTTCTGTTGAACTTGGTCCTTGGTGAGCCACTTGCCCTAGTGAAGGAGTTGGCTTGCTTTGACAACTCGATATAGTCCGATCTTCTACTGGTGATTGTGCTTGATCTACATGTCCATTATTCGACTAGTTTCTTCTTGTTCCATGTAATTTGGATTTAACTCTGTTGGTGTGAGATGTTCTACAATGTCGAATGTGTCTAGTAATGGTGGAAAGTATGGCCGAAGGTGGGAACAATGGGTGCAGGGAATGGGGGAATGCTGAGCTCAAATGCATTGTCTCCCATAGCCTTGGTAATTTTGTAAGGACCATATCAAAGTGGTCTGAGTTTCCTATAGGCTTCAGTAAGGCATTCCTTTTGCAAATGCAACCAGACTTTGTCGCTCACCTAAAACTTGTGTGGCTCCCGATGTTGATCATGTCGCTACTTGTACTTGTCATTTAATTTCTCCAGAATGTCATGGAACTACTGGCAGATATGTTAGATGTGCTCAATGAAACTGTTTTCCTTATTTGGTTCAAACTGGACATGAGATGAATCTACCAAAGTAGCTACAAATGGTATGGCCACATCAATGGGACATAGTGGCTAGAGTCCTAGGCCCACCTAAAAAGGGTTGTGTCCAATTGAGCTGGAGAACTCAGTTATAGCTATGCTGAACATAGGGGAGGCTCTCATCCCATGTGCGTGGATGATTTGAGTTGTACATGTGTAGAATGTGTATGATCATCCTATTGATAACCTTTGTCTGGCCATCAGTTTGGGGATGGAAGGCTATAGACTTAGTGAGTTTGGTGTCTAGCATTGACCAGAGACTGGATCAAAACATATTGAGGAACCTGCTATCCTAATCTGATATGATAGACTGTGGGGTCCCAAAGTGTACCCACACTCCTTCAAGGAAGAGTTTAGTAGTGGCTTCTGTTGTGATATTCTTCTTGGAGGCCACCATAATGGCCATCTTCGAGAACCTGTCGACGACCACAAAAACACATTTGTTTCCATGCTTAGTAGAAGGAAGGCCTAACATGTACTCCATGGAGATGGATTCCGAAGGTCGACTAGGGGTAGGCAATAGAGTATAGAGGCCTTGCTTCTTTATGGTCGATTTGGAAATGGCACAGGCAGTCAGGGATCTGATGTACTTCCCGAAATATTGTAGAAGATTTAGCCAATAGAAATACTTTTGCAACACTGCCACCATTTTATTGATCTCGAAATGCCCAACAGCATGACTGTAGTGTGCTTCCCGAATCATCTTGGCATGCTCACTTGAAGGAACACAAATGTGACCCAAGTGGCATAATAGTGCATCTTGGAGGTGAAAATTTGGAACATGTTGACCCTCCAAGAGTGTATGGTATGTGTGGCATTCTGGTTCACTTTTGTAGAGAAGTGGACAATCAGAAGTCTCATGCCCATAAGATTTGACCACAGTGGTTAACGCCATGATCGGTGGTCGATTGAGGAAATATGCAACATTATTGGTGATTCGCTTTTTATACCTGATATTCAAATGGAAATGTTGAAGGTATGTGGACCACTTATGATGGCGATCATTCTGCAACTTCCCTTGCGTCTGTATGAACTGCAAGGGCTAGTTGTCTGTGTGGATGATTGTTTCCTTCCCCAAAATGTAATGCTTCCATTCTCGACAGTCCTGCACAATGAAATACATATCTTTGTCATAAGTGGGATACTTCTAGGCTGTGTCTGAAGTGTCTCACTATGATATGCCACTAGATTCTCGTGTTGAGTAAGGACTACCCCAATAGCATAGTTCAAGGCATTTGTCTTGATCTCAAATGGTTGTTGCAATTCTGGTAATGCGAGCACTGATGGAGAGAAGAGGAGATGTTTCAACTTTGTGAATGTATTTTGTTTATATTTAGACAAAAAAGGTTTTGCTTTCGCTCCTCCCTTGGTGACTTGACTGAAGGACCAAGTGATATGAGAAAATCCCAACACGAACCGACGGTAGAAATTGGCAAGACCCAGAAAGTTGCGGAGCTTTGTTAGAGTGGTTGGATATGTCCAATCTCGAATGACTTGGATCTTGCTTGGATTCACATCCACCACCCATTCATCAATGATGTATCCCATATAATGAACTTGGTTCATGCCAGAAGTTCATTTCTCCAAATTGGCACATAGCTTGTGTTACTGCAGTGTTTGGAGAACCTGTCAAATGTGGTGGAGGTGCTCTTCCCAACTCTGGCTGAAGATCAAGATGTCATCCAAGTATACCACTACAAATGAGTTGGTGAATGGCCTCAAGATGTCATCAATCAGTCTCGTGAAGGTTACAGGAGCATTCGTGAACTTGAAAGCCATAACCAGCCATTCAAAAAGGCCCTCCTTGGCTTTGAAGGTAGTCTTCCACACATCAGAGGGTTTGATTGGTACCTGGTGACGTCCTCACTTCGAGTCGATCTTGATGAAATATTTTTCCCACTTTAGTTGGTCCAGAAGGTCATCAATCCATGGGATCAAGTACGTATTCCTGATAGTGATCTTCTTTAGTGCCCGATAATCAATAAAAAGTGTCTAAGTCCCATCCTTCTTCTGTACCAACACGATCATGCCCCACAAGGCAGTGAACTTGGTTGGATGTGACCCTTCTACAGCAGGTCCTGAATCTACCTCTTGATTTCGTTGTTCTCAAAAATGGAGGACCGAAATATTGGTCAATTGGGCAACAACGCACCTAGGGTTAGATCGATGGAGTCCTTCACCTGGTGGAGGGGACCTGTCTGGAGGTCGTGGCCACCATCTTCTTCTTTCCCTGAGGGCATATCATCAGGAAAACAAATTTCCCAGTTTTGTAAATGAGCTTACTGCATTTTTCTGTAGTAACCAAAGAGATTGTGGTAGGCAGTGCTACCTTCGGTATCCTATAAAGCTTATTTCCAAAAGTAGCAATAACAGCATGAATCCTTGATTCATACATATTATGTCGCTTCCACAAGTATGGTTGGCCTAATAATATATCACAAACGTCAAGGGGAGCAACGTCACATAATACCTCATCTGTGAAGGGCTTGATGTTGTATGGAATGCAAAACTGCTAGCTCATGCTAAGATCTCGTCCTTGGTGAAGCCACCCAATGGCATGTGGTTGGGGATGTTTTGTGGTCGGTAAGCCTAGCCACTTCATGACCTATTACGCAATGAGGTTCTTTTTTCTTTCGCTGTCGACAATGAATTGTAGCGGGGAACCCTTTATCCACATCTAGGAGTGGAAGAGGTGCTCCTCCTCCTTTGGATCTTTGGGTTCCTCATTATAGATCTTTGTGGTGGCAATGGTGGCATTGGGCTCTGCATTGATACTCTGCTTCCTTTTGTCATTCCCCTTGTCGAGTTTTGACTTGGAGTCAGAACATGCATCTGATTCCAAAGCCTTTAGCTCTGCCACTAGTGATTTTTTAGCCCGACACTCACTTGTATTGTGGTTGGAGCTCTTATGGAACTCACACCACTTTCCAATTTCATTCTTCTATTTGCGGTGTTATTCTTTACTTCTGACCGGTGGGTTGTCCTGGGCCACCCTGCCTTGGCTTTATCCTTTGTTCTATGGTTTGGGGTCTCCTTTCGCTTGCTTTGGATTCATAGATCCAAAGTCTTTCTTCTTCTGTTTAAAATTTTGCTTGATCTTGATAGCATATCAGTACGTCATGCAAAACAAGGAGGTTTCCTGGAACTCCATCTCATCCTAGATGTACCTGTGTAGGTAGCCACGGTATTTGAGTACCAAATGCTACTCAGTATCCTTGATACCCAACTTTGTGTGAAGGATATGAAAAATATTGGTAAACTCCAACACATTTTGGTCCACTTTATGTATTTATCCTCATAGCTTCTGATAGGTTAGTACTACTCCTTGATGGCATCCCAGAATGATTTCCAAGTGGATGTGTCTGAAAACAATGAGGTCATAATTTCATCTTTCTTCTCACAGTAGGTTTCCCAACAGTCCTTGATGTGGGGGTCAGCTTTGAGAAGAGCGAAAGTAATCTTTTCCCGTCAAGAAAAATCATGAGCAAAAAAATATTCTTCTAATAGATTAAACATCTATCTACAACGTCTGCATCTATATGACCCTCAAATGTGGGACTGTCAAAGCTAAATTGTACCTTAAAGGGTGTAGCACTTCCAGAGTAGGTGTTGGAAGTAGATGTGTCACCCCTGGGTAGTCACTGAAGGATCTGGGAAAAGTTTTCCATCATCACGTTCCTTTGTCGCTCGAGGGCCTCTTCGAGCAAGACTTTTATAGGATCTCCTATCCCCTTGTCTTTATTTTCATTCGCCATGGGAGGTCGTTAGGATTTGCAAGGTTGGTCTTGGAAAGGTTGGACCATTTCAAGACCTAACTCCTTATATCCAGACCTTGTTCGGGACATACAAAGAAAAACAGAGAAAGAACATATTTCTCTAATACCACTAATCTGGATTTAAACAGGAACACAATAAATTCTATATATAACCATAAATACAAAGATGCAGTAGAAATAATGCTTCATTTCATTAATGTAAAACACTGAAATATGCCTAGTAACAGAAATGGAAATAAACTAGCTAGGGCGATGGTAGCTTATCCCTGAGAAGTGATGTGGAAGCTAAATTCCTATGAACTACCTTACAATGATGTTGAAGGATCATTTTATTATTTAAAAATAAGAGAAAACCCTAAACAACCAAAACCTTTGCCCGAGGAGATGTAACACCGATAGTTTGTGGGCCTCGTTGGGATTAGTTGGACGACCAACTTCCCAAGGTCATGACTTGATCACATTATCTCCATTTGACATGCATGATACCCTGTTGGAAAGATCTCTCCAAGGAATACAACAAAAAAGATGATTTTATCAGAAAATAACTGGCCTCAAAACAACTCCAAATGTTTAGGACTCGAAAAAATGCTAAAATAGTAAACTATGCTACAATTAGGGAAACTGAAAAACTCAAAGCAACAATGGTGGGGGTCCTTGTGGAATTGGTGGGTGGCCACCAATATCCACCTGGATCAAAGGCTTCCTACACAGAGAGGTGAAGCATGCAACTCCACTGGGGTATTGACCAGTCTCACTAGCAGTATAGCAATGCATGTGTTCTTGCGTGACTCTGCTAGGGTACTATCCAGGTCTGCTAGACGTGGAGCAACACCAAAGATGTAAACTTATACTCCGAAAATATTTAACTCGAGAGCTAAACTACCCTTCTTGAATTCAAAACATTCTGATCAAGATGAACTTTTGATTGTGTTTGACTGAGTTGGAAAAAGGTGAACCATGTATGTCTGTGCGGTAAGTGGGAAGCCAAAATAAACTACATAGTGATTCAATACTCCCAAAAGTCCATGCCCTATGCTATCAATGAACCAAAAAAGAGAAGATGAAGTTCTACCAGTGTGTCACCCAATATTCTAGTAGCTACAACCACCCTCCAAAATTTTGGCCCACACCCAATTTCAGAGCCTCCCTTGAGAGTTTCACTTGATGGCTGCACACACTTGGGTTCACTCTGTGAGCTCATGTGAGTCTTCGCTTTGTGCTTACTTGTTCTGTTCACTATGTAAACATTTGTCGCACTCACAAACCAGTCACATACATTGTCACACAAGTGTCATCATAGTCAACCAACGATCAATCACATGTGTCGTGCTTGTCACTTACACCGTCGGTTAGTCATGTTGAGCATGTGTGTCTGGATGGTTTGAGTCATCTCATCATCAAGGCATGTAAGCGTGTGTTTGCAAGATTATGTATGCATCTTTCACTCATTCACACACTTAGTCACTTTTCTGAAGTTCTGATGACTGGATTCCCCTCTAATAGTAGTACCATCACCCTACCATCAACTTGATCAACTGTCACCCAGAAAAACACAAAAGCCCCAAGAAATCCATTTCAAGTTGTGTTGTCTGCAAACAAATCAATCAACCTTCATGCTAGTCAACAAGAGCGTTTGACCTGACAACCACCCCAAGACTAACTCCCCTTAAAAATTGTGCAAATGCTGTAGACCTTGTCCTGTTCGCTCACTGAGAAAGTTATGTAGATAGGCCGAATAGACACCAAGTGACCATCCATGTCTCCCTCATAAAATTACGTAGCTTTTCCAGCCAACTCTCTTGACAGTCGACTGATTACTCACCAAGAAAATTGCGCAGTTTTCATGAGAAAGTACTCTGTAGCCCAACAGTTCGCTTAGCTCAAAAACAACGTAGAGGTTACCAAAAGGCTAGCCTCCCAGCATCAACATATCTTTTCCCACCAACAACTCCCAGCAGTGTACTTCCAATTACCCTCAAGAATTGCATATTTTTTGCTGCCAAGCTCCAGCAGGTGGCTGCTAGTTCCCTCCAAGAATTATGCAGTTTTTGTTTCCAAGTTCCTACTAGGGGACTGTCAGTTCCCCTCAGTAATTGCACAATTTTTTCTACCAGTGACCGAGCAGTTAACTGCCAGTTCCCTCCAGGAATTATGCAGTATTTGCTGCCATGATCCTGATAGAGGACTGTTAGTTCCACTTAGGAATTACACAATTTTTTCTTCCAATGACCCAACAACTGACTACTAGTTCCCCTCAGGAATTGTGTAGCTTTTTCTACCAAGCTCTTGCTCATTCCAGAAATTCCACAGATCTTGCCTACCCATCCTTTCCACATCTCGAATTGTTCTTGTCAAAAAGTGCGCAGTTTTTTCCTCCAGCTGAGCCGAACCCCGCGAACCATCAATGTCAATCTAGATTTCCTATCTTCATCACCGAGTGACTCCTGTGCAATTTTCATCAATAGTGCCTGGAGCCTCCATCCTAGGTCACAACCTTGTCTCCTTTCCTGGTCACTTGCATCCGAAATGAGCAAGTATCATGGTAGACTAGGAGGATTTTGGATTTGATGTCATCTCATCATGAATGACTACAGATAGAGATACACAAACAAACATGGTGCGACGATAGATGGGATGAACGAAGGGAGAAGATGTAGAACAAAAGGTTTTCCAATAGAAGAAAAAGCAATGCATGCAAAGAGACGTGCTCGCAAACAAACCATTATGCAAATATGTGTTTTCAGATGAACGGAAAAGAAAACATGCAAAATGTGTTCACGGACGGACGAACATGGAATTTTCTTGAATGGATGAACCTGTCAAGCCTTCAAACATACAAGCAAGGAGAAACGTGCAAATGCAACATCAAGAGAACCCAATGCCCATGAAAGAATCTGCGCATGTTGTCATGCGGAGGTGAAGCTGTGACACACCAAGAGGACATCCATCAATAACAACACTATAGCTCAAGATACACACTAGCAGTAGCACGAATGTACTAGCACTATCGTGCTGAGTCATGTCATGAGTCATTTCGTCCACATCTCTATGGTGGGCCATCCTTTCAATCAATGTATTGTAACGTGGAAGTCCAAGAGACCCACTTGTTGTATGAAGAGTCATGTAACGTTGAAAAGTCATGGAAGTCAAATAGTCATGAGGGTAGTTGAACAACCACAAGGGTTAGTTTCACCTTTGGCTATAAATATCCCCTCATTTTTACATGGAAATGACTTTTTCACCTCAACTCCTCCCACATATCCTTGAGAGTCTATAATATTTTCTTTGAGGAGAAAGTATTGGCTCCAACGCCCTTCACACATGGTTAGTGATGTATGGTGTAATGATGTCTCTTAGAACTTGCACTTAATTCAGAGGCCTACTCACAGGCCAACACATTTTCACACATGTATTCTAACTATTTTAAGACTAATCTTTAACACTTTTAATGCATTTTGTTTTAACCTGTGTTTAACACTTGAACTAATTCACTTGTTGTAATACATATATGTTAATGAAAATGTGTTTTATATGTTGTTAACACTATCTTGCCCATGTAGACTACTTTTCCGGACATCAGACAAAACTTTCACATAAAACTTGCTATAACAACCATTGTTCTCACATGAACTAATCTATTGAGTATTATATGTGTTATCTTCCCTTGTGTGTTGTGACTACCACATCTGTGTGGACAGTTCCACCAAAAGCTATGCACATCTTGTTGTGTTGTGTGTTCCTATCAAAGTTGGGACTTTTCCAAACCAACTTGGTACTCACTCACACCCTCTCCCTATACAATGAAAGAACCATTGACATAAGAGACACTTACAGTCACGAGGCACGGGAACCTCACTTCTCACAAGACAAAGTAGACCACTCTCCTGTGTTGACAAGAAAGAGTTGAGGAAAATCTTTAAGATAATGGAAAATGGGCCATCGTACCAGATGGCACTCCCACCCCAAATGTTGTGAGGTCTAGTTGGGATTTCATACCAGGGTGATCACCTGATGTTGGCGAGTCCAACATCGTCAACATGATGGCATGATATTTTTGGTTATGAAAATGGTTTTCAGCCTTGACTTCTTGGATATCCATGGTGTGATGGGATTTTTTTCTAGGTTTTTAACCTTTTGAATTTCTAGATGGTTTTGAGAATATAGGGTGAAGGTGGCCTGAGGAAAATTCCCAAAGGACTAGGAATCCCTCGACTAGTTTTGTTGGGATACACAGTAAAGTGTGAGGATGGTGTCTTGATTTACAGCCCAATTACCCAATGTGGACATCAGTAAAGCCTAATATACAAGGAGACAACAAATTCCTCAAAGATAGTGATGGAGTCTGGAGGCATTCCAAGCTCAATTTGGTTTTGTGATCTCAGTGCCTATTTTGGTGAGATCACAATTTATTGAGGGTGAAGGTGGTTTAACCTCTATATTCTTGGTAGTCTTTGGATTGGTTTATCCATGAGATCCCACATTCATGCTTGGAATGTGGCATGCGGGTGACTGGTTGAAAGAAATATTTGGTTCAACCATGTCTATGGTTGGGTGGTACATGGAAGTCTCGAACCTAATTAGCCCTTTCCTATGTTTAATAAAAGACAATTTCTCTTGCTTTTGTACTTATTATTATCTGGCCTTAATAGTTGTTATCTCATTCTTATTTACATGGTTTAATGTTGGTTATAAGCATGGTTCTATGACTGGTTATATTCATGGTTATTTCATGTATTTACTTGTAACTGAAAGGATAATGGATACAAGGCCTAATTCATGTCAAAATAGTTAAGGGAGGAGGATGGTGATCCTTCATGTCAAAGTCTCATATGAGTTATTAGTCATTTATGCTTTGTCTTATATTCATGTCCTATAGATTTCATTGATGCCAAGTGTTTGAAACAATGTTAGTCTCGGTTAGGGATGGCCAGGCCTAGTCGTATAGTCAGTTTTGATTTGTAAGTCTTGTCATTACATAAATTATGGATTCTGAAAGCTACAATGGTTTCTGGGCAGTGACCTAGATTTGGGACTTGAAAAGTGTCAAAAATCTCAGAGTCGTAGGTACACGTCTGAGGATAAAAGTCCCTAGATGCATGCATGCCTTGCTATGCGAGCATCTTGAGTCTCAGGATTCACCCTTTACCATATCAAGGGAGAATCTAGGGGTTTGATGGTATAAAACTCATTGGGACCTAGAGGTTGGTTAGGGGAATGGCTGGGATGCATTCTAGGAGTCTTGTAGAAGGTGTAAAAGGTATGGTATGGCGTGTTCCTCTCAATTCCACTTCCTTAACTAACAAGTAGGGAATCAAATCATATCATAGTTACTTCTCGTCACATGTTTACCCCCGATGGCCGATTTCTTGGGTAGATGTGGGAGGCGGCTGTCACACTAGTCCACTTCTGCAAGAATTTGTACACATCATGAACCCTTTATCTATTTTTGCAATATTTAGTACTAGAGAATTTGTAGGTAACTACTTTAACTCCTCAAAAATAGTTGCACATTCCTCTATCCATTCAAATCTCTTTCCTTTCTTTTGTAAAGAATTAATAGGATAGGAAATCCATGAGAAGTTTCTAATGAACCTTCTATACTAACTTGCCAACCCCATGAATGATCTAACCTCATCCACATTCCTAGGAGTTTCCCATTCCATGATAGCTCTGATCATCTGCAGGTCCACTGTTATGCCTTCGTTGGAAACAACATGTCCCATGTAATGTACCTATCTTAAAGAAATTGCATTTACTAAGCTTCGCATATAACTGATTCTCTCTCAATAGTATTAACATGTTTGCTAAGTTTTCAACATTCTCTTCCTCATTTGTAAAATATATCAATATTTCATAAATGAATACTATCACAACCTTGTCCACATAAGGACGCAACACATTATTCATCAAACACATGCAAGTAGATGGTGCATTAGTCAAACCAAAATGAACAACAATAAACTCATAATGCCCATAACTAGTCTGGAAAGTAGTCTTGTAGATGTCCTCATCTTTGATGTGTACATGATGGTACCCTGATCTCAAATAAATCTTTGATAACACTACTTCTCCATTCAACTAGTTAAACAAGTCAACACTACTTCTCCATTAAACTAGTCAAACAAGTCATTAATCCTCCACAATGGATACTTATTCTTGATTGTCACATTGTTCAGCTACTTGTAATAAATGCACAACCTAAGATTACCATCCTTCTTCTTCACAAACAACACTGGTGGACCTCAAGATGACACACTTGGCCTAATGTGTCCCTTGTCAAGTATTTCCTTCAACTAAAAATAGAGTTCCACTAACTATGGAGAACTTATCTTGTAAGGTTCCTTTGATGATGGTGCTACTCCTTGTACTAGCTTAATAGAAAAGTCCACATCCCTGTGAGGAAGAAACTCTAAAATATCTGTTGGGAATACATCCTAAAAATGCTACAAAACTGGATACCTTTATCACTAGAAACATGCACTGTGAACAATACACACCCTTTCTTGCAACTACACTTTGCATGCATAGATGTAACCATTCTCATTGGTTTAGGCTTCTTCTTACCCAACAATATCCTCTTCTCTCCATCATCATCCAATCACACAATAGCCTTCTCATAACAATCTACCTTGTTCCTTTGAAGGTACAACCAATCCATACTTAGAAGCATATTGTATCAGCCCAATAGAAGCACATTTAGATGTGTTGATGTAGGTATACCATTCAGCTCAAATGCACAAGCTCCTACCTAATGAGGAACTCTTTTATTAGTACATGTAGCCAGCTAATACTCTACATGCACTTCTTTTCTCAAACCACACTTATCCACCAAGTCAGGATTAACATAAATATAATTAGATCTAGGTTTAATCAAAATAGAAACAACTCGATCACAAATCTTACTTTCCATCTCAGTAATGGATGCCTCGCGATCCACCTGATTTTTATCAAAAGTTGCATGGATATGAGGAATGCTTTGTCCAACATCCCCAAATGTTTGTGCCTCTTTGGCACTATAGATATGAGGCCTACCACCCTGATACATCAGACAATCCTTCTTGTGATGATCCTTGCACATATCAAACACTACAACTGTCCACTAATTATATTCTACCTCTCTTCGGGATGTGACCCATGTCCCTTCTCAACTGCATTAAACTTATTGTAAGGAGAAGCATTATCTTTCTCACCTACATCCTGGGATATTCACACTTCAGTGGCCATTTAACTTTAGTCTTATCATTCCCTTTCCAACCCTGCTTAGACTTGGTCTTGCACTTTGATTGCTCATAACAATGCTTCAAATTTCCAATGACTTCTTCCAGTGACTGAGGCTCATCATACTCAATCCTATCCTTGAATTCTAATGGAAGTCCATTGATAAATCTCTAAAATTTTGTCTTCTCATCCTCAATATAATGCACATACCTCAACAATCCATGAGCTTAGTCTTGTACTCCTTTTCTATCATAGATCCTATCTTTATCTCATAGAATTCCTTGGCCTTTCCATCATGCTACCTATCTAAAAATTATTTCTTCCTAAGAGTCTCTTGAATTGAGGCGAACTAAACTCCTATGTCTTAATGTCTCTCGTATGCTTCACATCTTCCCACCAGATGTTGGCTTTCCCTTTGAGGCTGAAAAATAGCTATCATAGCCTTCATGTTCTGTGTATAGTCATGCAACTTAAATAAATTCTTCATTCCAAGAAACCATGCCTCTGCATCTTCCAAATTCTTTGACTCACAATCAAATTTAGGTCTTGGATTTCTTTAACTCAGTTGGTAAATATCCCCTCTCACTTCTCCTATAAGGATAATAACGATGATGACCATGATACTTTTCTAAACCAAAACTAGAGTAGAACCCATATCCACCACCTCTCCTGTTAGGTGTATTCAAGAACATGTCATCTTGAACTATGTCCTCCCTAACTAACTTGTACCTAGCATGAGACTTGCGACCATATGCCCCATTAGTCATGTCATCTTGTAGATAGTTGATCCGTGGCTTCGTCTGTGTCTCTAAATTTGACAAACTTTCAAGGATAATACATTGTCTTTTGCTTATTTTTCTTTTTCTTTCCTGTTACTAAATGATCCTATCATTATCTTTATTATGAATTTTGATTTATTTCTTTAAACAACTCAATGTGTATTCTATATCGGGAGAGTAATCATCTATGTGCCGCATATCTGATCTATAAGAAGAGTCTCGTGAACTATAATCCACCATTTTTCTATTCATCTCTGATCCTCTTCTTCTTATAAACATACAATGTCAGACAAACCAAATATAAACATAGTCAACATACCTTAGTGAAGTTCAAGGGAGGCGATCTTGTTTGCAAAATCAATCTAGGTTAGCACAATACATGTATATACATAATCATATCAATATATGTACATCATGGATGACAATACTAACTGCGTACAATGACCTCATTAATGATAAAAATAATGACGACAATGCGTGCATAATAACCATATAGACATTGGCATGCATGCATGACAAAAACATTCTTCCCATTTAGTTCAATTATTTGAACCATGCTCTGATACCAATATGTAACCACCCCTCCCACGTTTTCCCACTTTAACTGGCCTATCGGGGTAAACATGAGATAAGGGATAGTATTACGTGACCCAACCTCCTAAGTATAGTGAAGGAAGTGGAGTTTACAAACTGGAACTTTACTGACCTTCCTCAAGAGCTACAAGACACCAAAAAGCTAAACAACCACTCCTAGTGCCCAAAACATGAGTTATATTTCTTTTCATATGACCTAGGCTCCCAACCACATGCATGACATGGCTGTCATGTAGTTATAGTCCTCCAACCAGATGCATAAGCCTACCAGGGTGTGATTGTAGCCCAAAAATTGTAGTTCAAAGGGTGCAGTCCCAAATTCTGAGCCAACATTTTAGGCTAGCGTCTATACCACTGCCCATAACTCAATGGGACTTTCCAAAATGATAAATAAAATTAGTAAAGATCCATTCATACAAAACTTGACCAAATACTTGACTATCTAGGCCTAACCATGATTGTAATTTCGTCAAACACATGGTGAACATGTAATCTACAGGTCATCACTGCATATCTGAACAAAGGGTTCTGAAATTTAGTTGAGGATCACCTAGAAGGTCTAATTCCCTCTCATAATAGCTGCAATAAGATTTTTTTATCTCATGCATTCATTATCCATTCATCAACTAATTAAAACATATGAAGAGACATAACAATACCCTGTTATGGAACCATGCTTATAACCAACATATAACTAGAATAATAACCATGATAAAATGACCATAAAAGCCACATAATAACAAGTACAGGTACTCATAAAATAGAATAGGAAAGGAGCTATTATTAACATATGAAAAATCAACCAAGTCAGGTACTTCCACCTACCACCTAACCATAGATTGGGTTGAACCAAATATTTCTTTCAGCTAATAACCATGTGCCATATTCCAATGATCAATGTGGGACTCAAGACATAAATAAACAATGCCTCCTAAAGATTAAACCACCTCGACCATCGTGCTCTTGTGATCTCACAAAAAATCATCAAGAGACCACGTAAGAAAACCAAAATGTAAACAACTAGGGATTACCATAGATTAAACCACCTCCAACCTCAGGCTACCACAATCTAGCCAAAATTGGTCAATAGATCATCAAGCCTAAAACAATATTGGATTCCTCAGAATTTCTTCACCATGATCTTGATGAAGTTTCTTGTATCCACCCACCCGTTGAGGGCTTCTTAGAGATTAAACAACCTCCACCCCTAACCCTTGGGAATTTTCACAAGACCACCTCACCTAGTTCCAAAATCTTTCAAAAATCCAAAGCTCAACCAAATAAGAAAACCCGATATCACCATGGTTATCTGGGAATGGCAAGGAAAGGAAAAAACAACTATCACACCCAAAGAAACACATGATAATGAAAAAAAAGAACCAAATACACAAATTCATGTTCCATGCATTCATAAACCAACTAGGAAATCACACATGTAAAATTTTACCTAAAATTATTCTTTGCTAAAGTTTCTTGATTCAACCTTCCTTTCTTGTGCTTTTCTTTCCATGTCCTACCTTTACCTTCCTTGCCCTTCCTTTACTTTTCTTTCTACATTCCTAGAGTTCTGCGAAATTCTCTAAGTGTGAAAAAGTATGAGAGAATAGAGAGAGAGCTCCAAAAATGAACTGACTAATGTTAAACTAGAAAAATATGCAAACTGATCCTCATAATCCTTTTTATCAATCATGCCTCTATTTTCTTCAATTTCCTCTATTTTTCCTCCAATTTTCATCTCACGCAAACATGTGACCTTTCATCTCATTTTTCTCCTATTTTACTTTATGTTCTTAGGTAAAATGCCAATTAATGGCTCTTTTCCTTTCGAAAGCCTTTACCAATGTCTTTTCCAATTTTCTTAGCCATAATAAACCAAAAGGGACACCAACTTGCATGTTTTTTACCTAGATTTAGCTTGTAATATGTGTCCCATGATATTTGTCTTATTTTTTCTTTATTAACTTTATTGCATGAATTTTTAACCTGGGGACGTTACAATCTTGTTGTGCATAGTGTCTTGGGGGTCCAATTTGAAATTGAATAAAATTTAGGTCTGCATAGAGTTGTTGAGGAGTGGCCTCTTGCAAGTGGTGCTTGCTAAGTTGGAGTAGTGATTATGTGCTACTGGGTGCTAGCAAAAATGTAGCAAAATTGATCACTTCTACCTGGTGGTAGATGGATAATAATTGACAGTGGAAAACTAACTATAGTTTTGGGGTCAAGTCTCCTAGTTGGGTATCTTTGACAAACTGTGCTTTAGGTCGAGTCTCCTAGCTGGTGGGTGAAAATAATCTACATAAAATATTAATATATTTTACTTGACACATAAACAATATTCAGAGCAACACATCAATAACAATGTTGGTTTTTAACCCAAAGGGGTTTCTATTGCATGTCCTTTTCTCATGTGTATGATTTTCTATGTGTGTTTTTTATAGTTTACATGCTCATGTTATATCCACTTATGGTGCATGTTTATGCATAAATTATCTCAATTGTGAATTTGCTAATAAATGGTTGATTCAAGTTATGAAAAAGAAAGAGTAAAATTGATAATATTACACTATTGATTCATCTTGCCCCCCTCATTAGTGATCAAGGTTTCTAACAATTGGTATTAAAGTGGGACTCTTGGTTTTAACTTAATTGTTGCGAGTATATATAGGAAGTTTTGGTGAAATTTTTGCAATATTTTTAGAATGAATCATCAGGGATTTCTTGTCCTAATTGCTACAAATTTCAAGGTATGGCACAGGAATGTTAAATCTCAATTATTTCCTTGTGGATCCAACATTTGGATATTTGTAGGCTCAAATTATTTCATTATAGATCTAACTTTCACTTGAAGTTTTGTAGCAAGATGCTCAAGCTAGATGCATAACTTATCAAAATATTTACGATGCATATTTGAAGAATTTAGAAAATATAATATAGGCTAAAGATATGTGGGACAAAATATAGATAATATTTGGTGATAGTAGCAACAACAATAGAGAGAACAAGAAGAAGAGAAAGAACAAGAAAAAGAAGAAGTTCCCTCAAAAGCATGAAACCCAACCACAAGAGACTCACCCTCCTAGTGAAAATGGTTTAATCGATAATATCAAGAAATCAAGGAATCAAGAACCAAACATATTGCAATAGAATGAATCCAAAGGTATAGATACTAATGAGTTACTTTTGAATTATACTATGGATGGTTTAGTTTCTAGTCAAGTTGAATTTCCTAGTGAAGATGAGGATAATATTAAGCTTTTTAGAGCTGAGACCAAGCTTGGCATGGAAGTTTTAGAGAATTTATTTGTTAAGATTTGTAGACTAATAGATGCATACAAATATTAGGAAAATTTATTGTAAATCTGGGAAGATACAGAGGCCAAGCTTGAGGATAATATTATCAGCTTGAGGACTCAGTTGGAAAACCCAGAAAGAGTTGAAGAATGTTTGAGAAAAAAAATTCAAAGAAAAGGAATATTGGACTGTAAAGTGTTCTTGTTGGATTGAGGGGGCCTGACCCAGGTTCAAAGTTAATTAGCCAAACAAATCCCTACACTACTAGACCTTTCGGCAACAGCCCGTGAAGTGCAGACTGAAGTCTCACCTGAAGCATTATGGGGGGATGTTGGAACCAAGTTTCCACACCCTTGAGATGTTCGAGGGGTCGATTTAGTCCAACTATGAATACCTTCATGCATGTCACTGCACACACTATTCTGACCTGCGAGATCTTCACGATCCGTTATAATCGTCGTTTGTGCAGACCTAACTAGGGGCTAAGATAATTTCGCACTGCTTAAGGCAACGATCTACATTATTCCCCAAGTTTTACCGTGGATCCTACTTATCTTCTTATAATTGTTAGCTAACTTTGTGTAAACAGATACTTTATATTATGTTCACTTAAGCAACACAACCATATAAGTTCACACATTATATAAACATTGAAAATTCCATTGATACCCAATATAATTAAAGCATAAAATAGAAAATAGATACGTAGAATTGATGTGAAACTTCTCTTTATTACTTCTTCAAAGGTCACAGACTCGAATCACCCTACACGCTCAACTACAAGGGTATGCACACTCATTTGTGGACTACTAGGCCTCTGTGCACTCAGCTGCAAAGCCTTCTCCTACTCTATGACCCAAGACTTAACTCTACTCTTAGATAAGACTCAACTCTTTATCCTCATAATGATTACTTCTAGCCATTCCTCTCCTTTACAACTTAGAGCCTCACTCTATTTAGATAATCCAATGGTCCGCGGACCATGGGTAGATTTCTAAAGCTGACACTACATTTACCAAAATGAGGGTGGACAATCCTATGACTCATTTACAAGTTTGCGCTCTATGCCCACAAAACCAGATCCTTTACATCGGATTTAGTCAAAATCTGGGCTTAAAGCCCCAAAGCGCTACTTGGGGGACCCCACGCCTAACGGGCCCCCAACACAAACATCATGACTCACCCTTGAGTCTCTCTGTTAGTGCAGAGATATTTGCACGAAGACCTCCGAACTCTACCCAAACTACTGCAAGATTGGCAGTGCAGTGTGCAGCTACTTGTTGTACCTTCTGCATATGTTGTTCAGAGACTGCAGTATTTGAACTGCATCCTTGCATCTGCTTCTGCTTCCCTTTCATCTATGTGATCTTGGCTTTGATCGATTCCTTGCTTTCTCTAATCTGTGTAACCAGTTGTGTGGCTCCAACTCTATGACTCCTGTTGCAACGTTTTTCTTCAGCCTCATGAGTTGTGCGGTTTCCAAGTGTGGGAACTTCTCGTCGTCCATGAGATCTAGTCTTCAAACTTTAGACCTAGCACCTATCCCAAGTGCACTCCTTCAAAAACAATATCGTAAGGTAGTGACGAAGTCTGCAAAGAGCTCTTTCCCTAATCTAGGTTATTAGGTACCCTTGCTTTCCCTTTTCACGAAGGAACATAGACTAGCAGCCTGGTTAGAGGGTCTGCACCCTAGGTTTTTTCCTCCATTTCTTCATCCTCCTCCTCTTCGACTAGGATTTCCTCAAGGTCTTCCTCCTCCTAATCAATTTCCACATTAACCGCTTTCCCTTTTTCTTCCAATGTTAGTTGAGTTTGTAGCAGGTTTCTAGGGGACATGCACACCAAGACCATGGGTTGCTTATCCTTCTTGGTCCTTGGTGTGCTTGACGATTTAGGGATTTCTAAAATTATCCCGGTGCTTTATGGGGCATCTCCTATTGTCATGGCTAGTGTGGCCTCTTCAACGGTCATTTCTCCGATATCCATGGCTTCTTCAGATGTTGTCATCTCTCTATTCCACAAATATCTCAACTGCTTAGGCAAGTTCTCAAGTAGTGCCTTTGACTTCAAAAGATCGAACCAATTAGGATTCATGAATCTCTGGGTGTGCAATAGCTCAATTCTCAAACAGCCAAGTGTTGTTCCCTGGGCATCCCTTTGCAATTTATAGCTCCTTTTCAATTCGAATTTGATCATTCCCCCCAAATCTGGTTCATTAATGCTCCCTTGGCGATAGATTTTCCCAAATCTAGGCCATAAATCCTACCTATGCTTGCTGCCCGCTCCATTTCGTCTCAAACCAAGTATCACATCATGAATAGTGACTACAATAGTCACTTTCCAACCAAACCACGTGGCAACGCAGCTACCCTTACACTGTCGTGGACTCTGTGACACATCATTACTGCATGTAGTCCTGTCATTGCACAACTCTCAGGTAGAGTAGTTTATAGTCTCATGCCTCCTTTCAGCTACTTGGGGCACTACGACTATGCTTCCTATGGCTAGTCAGTGGCCTGGCTACCTGTATACAGCTTCAACCGACAATCGCTTACTTCTGTTGGGAAGGGTTCGCCATTTCACTTCACCAACTACATCGCACATTTTACCAACTACATCGTGAATTTTACCAACTGCATCGCGCCACCATATGTGATCCCCTTAGTAACATATAGTCCAATCCAAGGCATCAAACTGATCAAATCTCATCGGTAGTCCCCAAATTCGTCAACGTAATTGTTTGCATCCTATTTTATCACCACAGTTTTCTTATCAAGAAAGTCCTGATGTATTCCTTCCTCAAACTTCTTGAATTCTGGTTCTACCATGGTGCTTTTCTCCCTTAACCAAACTCTTTCATT
Organism: Pinus taeda; assembly: GCA_000404065.3. Taxonomy (NCBI): domain Eukaryota; kingdom Viridiplantae; phylum Streptophyta; class Pinopsida; order Pinales; family Pinaceae; genus Pinus; species Pinus taeda. The sequence continues at coordinate 42,440 of APFE030647171.1, forward strand.
CACGAGTTCTTGGAGCTTAATATTACCCTATTGGATCTCTTCATCAAGTCCCAAGTGTTGTTCTTTGAGCTCTTCCAACTGCGTGATCCTTTCTTCCAAGGCTCCGCAAATCGTCATATCTGCAGGCACTATTATGCATGAACTAGGCATGATATACTCCATTGGCATTACAATGTTTGCTCCATAGGCCAACCTAGAAGGTGTCCGTTCCATTAGTTTCTTGCACTTTGTCCTATAAGCCCATAAGACTGTTGGTATGGACAGGTCCCAATCACTTCTTTGTGCATTACATACCTTGTTCAGTGCTTCGCACACTATATTAAATGCTTCCGTGTGGATAACCTTTTGTGCAATCATTTTTTCCACATTCTATTATTCGAACCTAAAAAGACGGTTGTGTGTTTGCCCCCCAACACATCCTTACTGACCGTATCTCCCAATGCAAAGTTCATGTGCATCCACGAAGGTTGCTTGCCATATGCCTGTACCCACCTGGACAGATGCGCGCGTGGACCATTCCATTCATTGTATTTGTCTGTCACTCGCCCCATAGGCATCTCAAAGCACGTGAACATGATTCTCCTACATTAACGCTAGTCCTCAAAGCTCCTTTTATATATACCCCACTATCTCACAGGCATAGCGCGCAGTACCCAGCCCAAGGCCTGGAAGCACTGCTTTTCTAGCACTTCTCTTTCGAATCTATCCATTAAGGTATCTACCTCAGCTAACCAATCATAAGTAAGCAGATCTCTTACTTCTGTTGATATGCAACATAGTGACTTAATCATCATATTGCAATTCATTGTAGTCACCTCATGTAATCGACTCTACCATTGCTCAATCTCTTCATTAGAATCCTAGGTATAGGAGCTGTCACGCTCCCATGATATTCGTCCATCCATGGTAGGGTTTACCCAGTCCTGGTCTCACATTTTTATCTTATAGATATAGTCCAAATCATCATCACTTTCATAGTCGTGCATGGGCTGCATATAGCACAATCCTTCAGTGGGGTCCAGGGGTACAACTACGTGTAATGACTTATTTTCAAAAATCATCTTGCGCTTCTTTATATTAATTACCTCGTTCATTTCAGTGGTCCAATCAATTCTGAAGAGCGCAGGGTAGGGATTGTTGTCATCAATAATCTCTATCACTTCAAAGTCTACTAGCTCACTCATTCCCTGATATCTACAGTGAGTCCCTGCAATCACCCCATGGGTATTATCTTCTGTTGGTTTTCCATTTGCAACTGAATAGGGGACCATTGTAGCGTTGGTCTCCCCATGGGAAACATGTTCACATCTGATTGTAAATCCAAAATTACTTGGTCCATTTCATATTCTCCAATATATGCGGTTAACCTTATTTCTCTTCCCATCCTCATCTTATGCTTTCCAATCTTCTGGACTACACATGGTTCTCCTGGTGCGGTCCCAGCACATTTATTAATAAGTTTTTGTAATCCTTTTACAGCCTTGCTATCATGTAGTAACTTCATGCATGTTTCAAGGAACGTCGTAATCATAGATGGGTCCATCTCCAGCTCCAGTCTACCTTTTCTTCCTGAAGCGGAGGCATCAGCAAAGCTCTTCTTATCTTCCGTGAAGGTTTCCTGAGCCCGCTCCAAATAAAACTCGTCTTCCTTCGCCAGAGCTTTGCAAACCTAGGACTATCTTCTGGTTGTTTGTATTTGTCATATTCCATTCTGTTTCCACTTTGGAGCATCGTGTTTACATTCATATCTTCCTCGCATGGATCAGGCCTCATCATCTGCAGGTTCTGAGTTGGGGGAGGTATTATCCCTCCTTTTTCACGTATCCTATCTATCACCGTAGGACAATCTTCCATCTCATGATCAAACAAAGTACAATACATACATGATCGACACGCTGGGTTTGTACAATCATGGCATAATGTCCTGGCCCTCTATAATTGTAGCATATTAGCTGTCTGCGACCTCTTCCAGGTCCTCCTCCACATCGGCCTCGTCCACGCCCCTGAAATCTTGTTTGTACCCTTCCTGCATTCTAGTCTAAGGGCCACGTTTCAGCCTGAACTTTGTAGGAGGGAGTTTTATCCATCATCAATTCATAACTCTTACAAGTTCACTCATCGTGTCCCATAGGCCTACAAAAGTTACAAAATAATTGATGTGAATTATGCATGTACTTCTGTAACAGATGATAGTTTTTTGTAGCATGCTTTCCTCGTATTTGAAAAACTGCACACCATAAAGCAGGTGCCATGCTAGGTCCCGCTTGCACTTCTGGCCTTAACTTCATCGGTCCTCCTCCCATGAGGTAATTTGTGAACACTGGCCAGTGGTCTTTATTATGACCCTAACCCTTAGATTTTACGCCCCATGCCTCTTCTCGCACTTTTGTTCAAGTTGTCTTATCTTGTTTCAGACTCTGCATCTCAAGACATAAGTTTGTCAACTGTGTGTGGATTTGCTGAACTCCCAAGTTAAGATCCTGCATTGGGGTCTCATGCAGCCTCATTGCGATCTCTAAGGCCTCTGCCTGAGTCATTAACTTCTGTTGTCACAACGTGCTCCTCAAATGCGGTGATAACAATGCTACAGACTATTCACGGTGTTGTCCATCCATCATATTCATATTAGCTTCACGAATTGTGCACTTTGGCCTCTAATCCAACTCCTAAGAAGTCTCGCCTGGTAGATTTTTGATCTCCTTGAACCCAATGATCGACTATGCTTCAGAGTTTGGCCTGCTAAATTCTCTGTTTAGCACTATTTGGATATCCATGATTCCTGCATTTGGATTATCACTTGAGTGCTTAATATACCAGGTCAACACGTGATCATGCAGGGCACTAGATAGTGTTGTTGTCGTGATATTATCATTTGTAACTCCCTATGCTTCCCATACGGCTTTTACAATGAACCAAAAATGGTCTAGATCTTCATTTCCTAATCCCTTGAACACAAGAAACTTTATCGTTCTTGCCATACTAACTTGTGGTGGTGGCAGAGGTGGTACGGGTCAAGATGGAGGTGATGGTGGTGAAACTGGTGGCAGTGTGGGTGGGGGTCGTATGCGGGGAATTCTTTGCCTTATTAGATTGGTCGCACTTCGGGATGATAACTTTGTGAGCTCTTCCTCGTCCCCTCATGGAGGCGAAATCAAAGGGCTGTTCTCTCATCTCTTACTTCCTTCGTTTCTGTATCTTTTTCCACTTCGCGTAGCTCTGGACATCAAGGTAACTGCATAACCCTCTTCTCGCATGATAACATTTTAATCCAAGTATCTAAAGACTTTATGTACTTACCTCACAGTCCTTTGAGAAGCATCAGTCTACCTCACTGTAGCTAACTGAAGTGTCTACCACGAACTTAGTAATGAATCCTTCTATAATCCAATTGAGCAAGTGATCAACAATGCACGCGATATAATCCTTCGATGCTTCCAATCTGCGGACCAATTCTGGAGCCCACACAATAGGATTTTCCAACTTCAACCTTCCTTGGTTATTTTATAGCTTCATGATCCACTCATACAGCTCAGTAGGGAACGATGCGAAAAGAGATCTCATGGATTTCTGTGTACAGGTAGCAGCCCAACCACTCTTCTTCTGGTATTCGCGGACTCCTATTTTTTTGCACTGCGAACTCCTGAATTCTCCTGTCCAACCAACCTTCAATTTCCTTCTTAGTTGGACTCCAATGATATGACATCATACATCTATATGGTGATTCCTATCTCGGGAATGGAACCATTTGTTGGCTTGAGGGGGCCTGACACAGGTACAGAGTTAATTAGCCAAACAAATCCCTACACTATTGGCCATTTCAACAATAGCCTATGGAGTGCGAATTGAAGTCTCACCTAAAGTAGTATGGGGGGATTCTAGAACCAAGTTTCCACACCCTTGAGATGTTTGAGGGGTCGATTTAGTCCAACTGTGAATACCTTCGTGCAAGTCGCTTCACACACTGCTATTTCCCAAGTTATACCATAGATCCTACTTATCTTCTTATAATTGTTAGTTAACTTTGCGTAAAAATATACTTTATCTTATGTTCACTTAATCAACACAACCATATAAGTTTGCGCATTATATAAATAGTGAAAATTACGTTCATACCCAATATACTTAAAGCGTAAAATTGGAAATATATACACAGAATTGATGCGAAACTTCTCTTTATTACTTCTTCAAAGGTTACATACTCGACTCACCCTACGCACTCAGCTGCATGGGTCCGCACACTCAGCTGTGGACTACTAGGTCTCTGTGTATGGAACTACAGAGCCTTCTCCTACTCTACGAACCTATTGGCTTATTAGGGCCTGACCCAGGTTTAGAGTTAAGTTAGCAAACAAATCCCAGTACTACTAGCCCTTTCAGAAATATTCCATCGAGTGTGGAATTAGGTCTCACCCGAAGTAGTATGGGAGGGTGATAGAACTAGGTTTCTACACCCTGGAGATGTTTAATGAGGTCAAGTGGTCTGCGGTTCGAGTCTGCGAGCAGGTCGCTTCGCACACTTTCCCATGCCTCGCAGCCTCATATGCTACCTTTGCGCAGCCTTTCTCAGGGGCTAAATGTTGCACTTCTGCGTTATTACCCAAGACCTTACTGGTATTCCAATGTTACTTGATTATTTTAGCTTACTTGCATGCTTTAAGTTATACTTAACAACATAAACCATTCATACAGGTGCGCACAGTAAATAAACAGTATATTTGCAAGTTATATCAAACATGCATTCACCCAAGAACAGATACATAGAATTATGATAAAACTTCTCTTTATTAATTCCTTCCTCGGTTACAGACTCAACTTCGCCCTGCGCACTCAGCTTTAGTGGTTCACGCACTCATCTGTGGACTACTAGGCCTCTGCGCACTCAGCTACAAAGTCTTCTCTTACTCTACAACCCAAAGACACACTTCAACTTAGTTCCTCGACTCCTTCCTCTATCTCCCTCTACTCCCCCTTTTACACTTAGAGACTCACTCTATTTATACAATCCCATGGTCTACGGACCATGGGTAGGTCTATCCAGCCAAAATTACATTACAAAACTAGGGCGGATAACCCTGTGACTCTATCGTAATTTTCAAGCCCTGCGCCTGCAATTCACGGAGCTTTACAACAAGATTGGGTCAAAACGTGGCCCTTGAGACCCAAAACATGCCTTTGGGGGGATTCAATGCCCAATAGGCCCCAAATACAAACATCATGACTCGCCCTTGAGTCACTCTGTCACCATGGCGATCTTTACGAGGATTTCCTCCAACTATTCTCAAATTGCATAGAGGTTAGTAGCACAATGAGCTGCTGCTTGTTGTATCCATTGCATATGTTGTTCCGAGACTTCCGTGTTAGGAGTGCTTTTCTACATCAATGTGTGCATCTCCTATATGTGTGCGAGCTTGCCTTCGATGTCTGTCGTGATGGTGAAGGCCTCATCGATCCAAGGTTGGACTTGCACTTTCAGGACTGTCTCCTTATGTTGTGCCGCATCCACCTGATCCTTCCCTGCTTTAGCCTACTGCATCCTTGCAAGCCGCTAGGTGAGGACCACTATCTACGTAATTCCTCGGACACTGTCACACTGCTGTTGGAGTTCTCACACCTCTACCTCTAAGTGCTAGACGTTGGGGTCCTCCTAAAGAGTTGTAAGGATCTCAAGTGATTCTTCCAACATGCGGGTGCAGTATCGTACTGTACCTCCGATTTCCTCCAATCCCATTGTGATAGCATTAACGTCTTGTTCTCTGACTTCTGATGGAGTGGATGGTTGTGCCTTTAACCGCAACTTGGTGATCTTAAGATTCAACTCTAGCTAAACCTTTGTGATTTCCTCCCTAGCCTCATGGGTTTTTGCTGCTAACCTGTGTATCCATGTCTCTGATGGTATATCTACTGGGATGGCCATCTCTGGGATGATTTAGCAAGCATTGTCTATCACCTGCACCAACTGTTGATTTTGCGACACCAATTTGTCATGCTGGAAGCTTAGTTGTTCCATATTTATCTTCTACTCATTGAGGACTTGGAGTGCACAACTTTCCCTAGCTCGTAGCTCTATAGTTATGCCATCCTGCAACACTTATAATGTCTCGCGCGGAAGGGCATCGAGATTAACAACAAAACCTTTTAGCATTCTAACCGAAGGTCTATCAGCCTCATTTGATGTCACCAGTGCCCCTTCTGACAACATTATTGTGTTCATCATCTACGTGTGCAACATCTGCTCTGCTGTTGTGGCTCCGACTGTGAGGTTGGCCGAAAGGGTACCAACCTAGGGGGCACGCCTATAATTCCTGCAACTGCACTTTGAGGGCCCCCAACACAATCTAGCGCTCCTGCATGAACTCTTAGAGAGCCTCATTTGTGACATCGCACATCGTCTCACCAATTTCATGCAGATCACCCTCGGTTAGTGCAATTGGGTCAATGGAAAACTTCGAGGCCTTAACCTTCTTTCGCGATCTTGCCAGCTCTACTGGGTGTTGGTGCATCAGTTGTGTAGATGCAGTTCATGGGTCTATGCCTCCTTCTTCTATTTCTACTTTGTCTGCTGCCTGCCCTTGCAAAGGCATTGTTTGGCCCTCGCCCGCTTTCGTGGCTACGTTCTGTGCCGCGTCCCACACTACCCACACTTTTGCTACTGTTGTTTCCTTCCTTTGTTTTTCAGCTAGCTGTGCGATGTGTAGCTTGGCATCATCTTTCTTGTTTTGTGCACCCGATTTCTTGAGTTCTGCAATGTCTGGAGCACGCCATTCTAGCGGCCATGCCTCCAAGACATTGAAAATGGAGTCGTTAGTGGCTACAAAGAGTAGCTTTGTCCACTTCTTCATCGGGTCCTTGTGTGCCCTCATATATATGTTATGCATGTCTACCTTAAATTCTAAAAAACTCTATAGACTATTGTAAACCATGGGTGACAACCATAGCTTACAGTTAATCCACATTTGGATGTTCATCTCCATGAGCACCCAGAAGATCTTGGTGTCATGTATACTTCTAGCATCCTTCGTGGCCTAGAGCAAAGCATACTTCGTAGCCTCCAATAAATCTCTATCAATTTTAGGGAATTGACTGTCCTCTGGCAATTCCCCAGCTACAAGTACTATGAACAACAATATCCATGCATAGTGGAACATTTTGCCCTATTCCTGGGCTTTGCAACAATTCTCTAAAAATTATGTGTAGAGGAATTTGACCCAATTAAATTCTGCGCACTTCTTTGCCAGTACGACCACCATCACCGATACCTCGTCAGTGCAACACTTGCAATAACTTTTCCTACAAGGATTTGGGTTGCCATGCGTACTGCTTTGTCCTTGATGTTGGGGATGGCGTAGTCCCTCTTCTTCTTTTCTAGCTTGTACTTCTTCTTCATGGCCTCCGCGATGACCAAATCACTACCCTTCCCTTCCAATATGGTCACAGGGTCCTCTCCTTTGTATGGAAGCTCGAAGACATGATCAATTAAGTCTTCTGTAATGGGGATAGGCTCCTCCAGCCATAAGCACCGATCATGCACCAGGTAGAGCCGCTGCTTGTTGATGAAAATGGCTATTGGGGCATGGTGGAAATGTGGCACCTAGAGTAGGTTCAGCAGCTCGGCCTTTTCCACTTTGCGCAACCACTTCCATGGCTATAATGTTGTCACCACCCCTGTGGAGTTCCACTTCATGAGGTTTCTGTTCTCATGGTGAGGGAAATTTGTGCGGTCAGCGAGGTCCCAATCTTCGAATTTCATGCTTGGCATGTAGCCCAGGTGCATGCCTTCTAACATAATTCCATCTCGGAGGAGCGGGGTATGGAGTGTTATATAGGAAAATGACCCCCTCATCAGCTCAGAGGGGAAATACATGATAGCGGAAGCAAAGACCAAGATCACAAGCATTGTTTCCACACTAATGTTGGCTAAACACTAACAACATGCTTTATAAAGCTTCTTTGTAAGCCTAAGGGAGCTTAGTGACCCTACTAACTCTAGTTGTTGGTTCGCGAACAGTGTTAGTGGGCCCTAATGAGTATCTACAGGTCAAAGGAGTGAATTGACTCATAAAAATCTCTATATTCCCTCCTAAATCTACTCAGAAAGGTAAGGAAACATCTCAAGTTCAACCTATTTGTCAGATTTCCAAATCCTAATGAAGGAGGCAAATGGGAAAGAGCTGAAAATCATGGCAACATCATTGCTTTTACCTTAAGGGACTCATGGAGGAACTTGGCAACCCTAATGCAATTGCTACATAAGAAAAGCTAGGGCTATGGTGATAGAGGTCAGATCTTTGTTACTTGATTATTGAGCATAGTCTCAAATATATGCATAAGAAGTTGGTAAGAAGGGAGAGAGAGAGAGAAGCTAGAGGGGTAACGGAAGGCTGAAGCAACAGATGGTTGTAATCACTCTTTCGACATTAATATACAACTGCAATTGTATTGTCTACTCTGTGGTGTTGGTACTATCATTCATTTTCTTGTTTGTCCAATACCTTTTAGCATGAGTAGCTTAGTTATGTGTAACTAGATGTCTTTTATGTATGCATGTATTAGTTATCAAGGTTGTATGCTATGATTATGCTTGTCTCTTCTATGTGAAAGACTTGATCTAGAGCCGGCTCAAGGGATTTCCACCTAGCTACATTGCGCTCTCCAACAAATCTATATGGAGGCTTGAGGTAATCAATCTATTTTGCTTTGATAGTTAGTTATTGTTTATGGACATGCATGTAACTTTGTGACAGATGCAGATAATCTTATAGTCTACCAAAGGTCCCAGGAAGACCTTTGAGGGTATCTCCATTCTCCATACACGATTCAGTTTATCCTATAGCAGAAATGGTGACTCTGCTAGGGACTATACATTTAGTTCCTAGTGCACTTGGATAGTTCTCAGTTTCCTCCTCCTTCTAAGACCTCCCTATACTGCTACATTCCTCTTCTGGCCCATCAAGACCTTGCTGCATTCTTCCCTAATACATTCAGCCTTGGATCTGATCCCCAAAGCCCTGTTTTGAACTATTTTCCCACACTAATGCAGGTTAGAATAGTAAACAGAGATTTATAAAGCTCTGTGTCTACACAAATAGTGCGTTAGTGGACCGAGTAACTCTTTGTGGCCACTACTACAGAGCATTAGTCCCCCAAATTTTCACATGCAACTGTGTCTGTAAAATTAAAGGGATGGGAAACCTGCTCATGGAATGAAAGAGGATTTGCAACTGCATTTTGTTAGCAAGATTTGTGTCCTAAAATATTTTTTTTTTAGGAAATAAGTTTTTCTTTTTCTTTCTTAAATTTTTTTTATAAAAGAAAAATCAACAAATTTTTTTCATTCTTCTAGTTAGCTGGTTAATATATGCTTTATTTTGGTTTCAAATAGTTGTTAGAAAGCATTGGAAATATTTATGTTGGTTATGCATGTGTTATAATGACTAGGATGCATGTAACAAGTATGAATATGTGAAAGACTCTCACATGTAGAATATAGCTTGTTTCATCGAATTGAATATATTTTAAGCATTTTCTTTTGCATGATTTTGAGTCAAAGTCCCACCACTTTCATACGTCAACTCCCTTACTAAGGACACTAAAACATTACACATAAAATTTACCTAAAATCAATCAGTAGCTCTTTATTGAGCAAACAAACATTAGTTCAGGCTAGGATGTTGGCATATGCATTGTGAGTAAACTGCCCAAGATCAAAAACCAACACTAGTGTCATTAAAAGAGAGAAAATTCCTTATGCACTCATACTACCAGGACCACTCCAGTAAAAGCAAAGTTAAATATTAGACAACATTGGACTATAAGTGAAGGTAGCCCTCCTTCTCTTACAACTCCTTTGGGTATTCTGTGTATTGAGGATCCCTTTGGGGATTTTGGAGCTGAGTCGGGGACTCAAGTATCCTTCCCACACAATGTACTATCTGTGACTATGTCCCCCCTGGTGGTGTCTGTGATTTGAGGTATCCTTAGTGGCCAAACTCTTAGGGAATTACATAAGGTGACTAGGGCAGGCTGGCTTGGTATGTAACATAGACATACCTACTTTGTCTTTAGTTTTTGGGAGGGTGCTTGTCTTCACAAGAGTACTTGGCCCCTCAATCTGAGGTTCGAGTGAATCTCTAAAGTAACCATAACTGTACATTTGGCCAACCCGCTCTATTATTCATTTTGATACCGGGTTTCATCTCTAGTGATCAGTGCTTATCAGACAGGTTCATTTCCCTCTATTTGTTGATTGATCCACTTAGTGTATTGTTTAGATTTTTTAGGCACCCGAGTGTTATGATTGAGACTTTAACAAATATCACAATAAAATTTATTGATAAAAATTAACTACATCCGGCCGTCGTTGTCAATCTAGATGATTGTTAGGACTTGCTCCACTCATTGTGAAAGATACACTGAGCTCCAATGAATCAGATTCCCCACCTTCAAGAAATCAGTCTCCAAGATCTAACACAAAATCTGCTTGGACAATCGACAATTCAAGCTTGCCAAAGGTTTTCTCTACTGCAGGATTTCTTCATCCCTTTAACCCTTTGATCACAAATCTGTTGGACCCACTCTTGGTTCCCATGGCACCTGTACTCCCTGTTTGTTTAGTTGGAACATTTCCATCCATACTATTGATGATTATGGGGTCATGGAACTTTGTGGACACTTTTGGTCCCCCACCACTTCCCCAGTTGATAGTCACCACCACACGGTTGATGGTGAACCTTTCTATCCCATTTGTCCCAGGTACAAACACTCACATGACACCCTCCGGGAGTGGAACCGAGCCTATGTCGAGTTCCACCCCTTTAGTTTCAAGCTCTATACCTTCGACAAGTGCTCCATACAATTCTTCTTATAATGCTAAATATAGCACAGTTAGCATGGGTCCCCTCAACCAACAAAATGGTTGGCATCCATTGTATAGTTCAAACCCCCATATTCAAGTATCTAGAGGCACTTCCAATATGCATATACCAGTCAGGAATGTAATAGTCCCCCCTCCATTTTTAGGCATGCATGGTTAGTAACTAATTGACATGAGTGCTCCTTATCTCAATCAAGGACATATGGTTAGTTTTGTGGTGGGCGAGAATCCTTAAGGAGATCCCAACCAATCCATGGGGGCAACCTACTCACAATTTCAAATGAGTCAAGGGGGCACTGCTTATCCTAGTGCCAATTCTATACTCAAACATCACAATCCCCATGGAAATCCACATTACAATGCCATAGCCCAAGGAAACTACTATACCATGCAGCCTATGTATAATATTGGGACTCAAACGATGGTAGGACCGCAAGGATCCTCAAGTCATATGTCATCACCTTGGTCCGAGTCAAGGGTACCACACACTCTGCCTTTCTTGGCAATGTTGGATATCCCTGACTTGTTCAAACTTACAATTGACCCCATCTATCATAACTTACTTTAGCCACCAATCCCGCATAAAATACCAACAGACATCCCCAAGTTCGATGGCAATCAAGGGGAGGATCTGGGCACCCATATCACCACCTATCATCTTTGGTGTGTTTCTAACTCCATGGTGGATGATAGTGTCTGGTTACGTCTTTTTCCCTGCACGTTCACTGGCAATGCACCCAAGTGGTACATTGAGTTACCACGTGTATCAGTAAATACCTTTGACGCTCTAGTGAAGGAATTCTTAAAGCACTTCCAGCTACCCATCCGCTATGACACTAGGACAATGCTCCTCACCTCATTTCGTCAGGATACTGCCACCAACATTTCTGATCATATACATGAATGGAGATGTAGGTGGAGGTTAGTCAAAGATCCCCTCCCAAACTATATCTTAGTAGACTGGTTCTGCAAGACCCTACTCCCCCAAATCACTAAAGATGTTGCCTGAGGTGGTGAAATCACATAAGCCCAATCCATACGTCGTGCCCAAAACTTAGATATGATATATTCACAGTCTAGCACTCTTTACGACGTAACCACAAATGCCCCTCGCAACTCCAATGCTTCCGCTACTCAGCACCCCAAAGCGCACGCCGATGGGATTATTGGTGCAAATTCCAGGACTACTGTAAAACAAGTCAGCAGTCACATTGCCCAGATGTCAGTGGACCCCTCTACCAAATTGACTGCTCTTCCTACCACAATGATAAAATTTGTGCAGTCTATGCAAAACCCTGGTGGTAAGAACAAGAAGAATAAGAAAAGGACTGCTCCTTTTGAGGAATAGTCGAGAAAGCAGCAAATCCCAAAGCAAAAGGCCGTTGTGCCTCCTAACGATGGAAAGGATAAACCCACCAGATTCCTTTACAAAATCTATGCTGAAGACCACATGAACTATCACTGCCCACGTCTTTAAGAATGCATAGATTTCATTGCTAAAAAGGATACTGGTAGGACCCCCGCTGTCCTTAATAATACTTTCCCCACTCAGTTGTACCAACACCTCACTACAAACTAACTCCAACCCCCACAAGGGGGCAATGGTGCTTCACAAGCTAGTGAAGGATCTTATACGATTTACACCTTTGAAATGGTAGATCTACAAATAAGAGCCAAATCCTATGGAGCTCCTGTCACTCTTGTAGAGGAACCTTCCTCAAGTCAAAACCCACTGCCGCTCAACAATTTGCATATTGAAATGCTGGTTGCTGACCTTGTAATTCGCCCCCCAAAAGGGGCACTTCGACGCACAACTTACAATACATCTTCACGTGCTGCCCAAAACTACAGCATTGTAGAAGATTTGGCGGAAGTGCCAACGGCTATGTCGGCGCTCAAAGTATTACAAACATGTCCATCACAAAGGAAAGTTTTGCTTTTGGCTATTGGTGGTATTGACCCATAGGATTCCATGCTTGCAATTTTTGACATAGAAAGGTGTAAACGTCCCCTTTCCCACCAGCTTGCATTTAAAGCGCAAATTTTTTCGAAAGGTAAAGGTATACAGAGAACTGTCATTGACAAAGGTTCTTCTACCTGTGTCATGTCGGCTTCATGTTGGCTCACTTTGGGTTCTCCAACCCTATACTCGTCGTCGAATTCCCTGAAATCTTTCGATGGCCACACTTTCATCCCAAAATGTTATCTAGCTAGCTACCCCATCAGTTTGTATGGGAAAATGGTAACGATGAACAAATAAGTCGTAGATAAAAAAGTCGACTATAATCTCTTGTTGTGTTGTAGTTGGACGTATGCCATGACAACCATTGTATCTACTGACTTTTGCATCATACCTTTTCCATTGGATGGAAAGGTAGTTATAGTGGACCAGTTGTCCTTCTACACCCCTTATTATTCCGCGTTACTAAGTGGCTTTGTACCCCTAGTAGGTGGTCTACCTGACTCTTACATCAACATCGGTACCGGTCTATTGAAGGCTTCTTCCCAGATGGGTTGTTTCCTTCTTTAGCCACCCAAGGTTTCACAGACGGTCAATATCCTTTCATTTGTTCCTCATGAACAAACCGATCCATGGATCCTACCAACTCCTTCAGACATTGACACTTACGGAGAACAAATTTCGTTGTCACCAGCTGAATTGGCCTACCAAGCCATTCAATCTGCATCTGCATCTCCGGTCACTTTGGTTATGGCCAACGGTACCACTGCCCCTCCCATAACCACTCCTTCTTTCGATCCACTCAATCAAGTCCTACCTACAGATGAAGCTATTAGAGAAATCATGAGTTTAAAAGAGCAACCTTGGGAGGACTCGCACCATCGTGTTTCGATATCTGATTCAGACAAGATGCCTCTTCAAATCCTATCCCCTGACATACCAGAATTTGTTTCCTCACCCTATACGACTATCCAAACTTTTAAGGCAGAAGGAAACATGGGCAATATTTCGAAGACATTGCTCATCGATATTTCTGTCAACACAGGCATCGTGAAAAACATCCAGATTGGAGCAGATTTCAATCCTGAGGAAATTGCAAGCTTCACCTGCCCTTTTAAGGAATTTTGTGATATATTCGCCTGGTCTTACGAGGAAATGCCTAGCATAGATCCGTCTACTGTCGAACATGAGATCAAGCTTTACGACAATGCTAAACCAGTCCGTAATGAGTTCGATTGGTCCATCCCCACAAAGCGGCAGCAATAAAAAATGAAGCGGAAAAGTTGTTACATGCTGGTTTCGTCTATCCTGTTCCTTTCATGGAATGGGTTTCCAATTTGGTTCCTGTCGATAAAAAACAAGGAACCATCCACGTATGTGTCGACTACCGAGACTTGAATGCAGCGTGTCCCAAGGATAATTATCCAACACCGTTCATCGATCAAATCATTGATGACTATGCCGGTTGTGAATCATTTTCATTCATGGATGGATTCTCAGGTTACAACCAGATTGCTATAAAACCCAAAGACTAGCACAAAACTAACTTTGTCTGTCGATGGGGCATATTTTCCTATCGAAAACTCCCATTCGTTTTAAATAATGTCGGCGCAAATTTTGAAAGATCCATGGACTACGCATTTCACGATATCAAGCATATTGTTCAAGCTTACGTGGATGACCTTCCAGCCCATTCCAGGCAATGAATGTAACACCTAAACCATTTAAGAGCCATCTTTGTTAGGTGTCAGTTTTACAACATCTCTCTGAATCCATATAAATGTGTTTTCTTTGTTGAGTTTGGATGCTTACTGTAGGAATTTACAAGGTAAGTTCCTCAGACAGAAAACCAAAAGGACACCGCTCACAAACAGATCACAGATCAATACACCAGTATTTTGACGTGGTTAAAACCCTCAGAGAGGGAAACAGTCCACGGCCTGCGCCAACGTGGCTACTACAGGCAATTTATTAATAAAAGAATGAAAATTACATAAGCTTCTCTCATGCACGGTGAACCTACAAATGACCCTCCATGCGCTTTAAATAGAATTCATGGACCAATCGGGTGTCAAGCCACGGATCAAGTGTCGGTAATACCGAGGAGAGAAGGAACCGTCGGATCACTACATATCGTGACCGTCGGATTGTAAGTTACAAAATGTACAACGGTAAAGAAACACACTTTACCTAACTCTATACCTAACTCTATACTAGACCAAGTTGAACTTAACTATTCCTATGTGTCGGAATATCCTAACATCCCCCCTTAAGAACAACTTGGGATAGGATTGAAGGATTTACAAATATGACACAATAGGAGAAGGAAGGAGGCACTAGAGCCTATCACCCCTTAGTGACAACTTCCTGAACTCCAAGCATATATCGAACTTTAGTGAACTTCGCCTCTGTGAGAGCCTTTGTGAAGATGTCTGCATCCTGATCATCTGTTGAACAATATTCCACTTCAAGAACATGGTCATGAATGAGCTTTCTGATGAAGTGCATGTGTAGTTCAATGTGTTTGCTGCGTTGATACTGATCTGGATCTTTGCAAAGCTGAATGGCACTTTGATTATCACACCAAAGTGTAGTTGGATGCTGCTGCTCAAAGCCAAATTCTAATAGGATCTGACGAAGCCACAAGGCTTCCTTACTAGCTTCCACGACACCACGATACTCTGCTTGTGCTGACGAAAGAGAAATGGCAGCTTGTTTCTTACAAGCCCATGTGATAGGTCCTGAACCAAGAGTGAAGACATAACCGGCAGTAGACTTCCGATCATCAGGGTCACCAGCCCAATCAGAATCAGTGAAACCAACTAATAGAGGAGCTGCTTTGGCATTGTAATGAATCCCAAACTGTACTGTACCTCGAACATAACGAAGTATTCTTTTAGCTGCTTTCCAATGACTTTCACTGGGGTTTTGCATAAAACGAGCAACAAGGCCAACAGCAAAGGAAAGGTCAGGACGAGTATGGGTTAAATACAAGAGTTTTCCTTCAAGTTGACGGTATAAGGTAGCATCAACTTCAGGAGAAGTACAAGAGACTGAAAGTTTGACTCCAGACTGAAAGGGAGAAGGGGCTGGCTTACATTCTTCCATGTGAAAATGACGAAGAATATCACAAGGATACTTGGACTGGGAAAGGGAAATACCCTCCTTGGATTGCAAGACTTGAAGACCGAGAAAATAGTGTAAGTGTCCTAAGTCTATCATTTCAAACTTCTTTTTAAGGCTGGACTTCACATGGTTTATAAGGTTGGGATCACTACCAGTAAGAATAAGATCATCAACATAAAGAACAAGGATGATAAGAGAGTTGCCCACTTTCTTGGTGTAGACAGTTATGTCAGAATAACACCTAGAAAAGCCATATTCTAAAAGAAAGCTATCCATTTTGGCATACCAAGCCCGAGGAGCTTGCTTGAGACCATAAATAGATTTCTTAAGTCGACATACAAGGCTGGAGTATGTTTGGATGAAGCCAATG
>APFE030647171.1:72246-108634 GCA_000404065.3 Pinus taeda
ATCATCAACAAAGCTAAATCATTAAGAGAGAGCCCTCTCTGATTGCAGGTGGGCTAGAACCTGCAATCCAAATATTGGGTTTTGGTTACCTCGGTCGTATCCCTTCAGGAGCTTAGGGACAACTTGAGTGATAACATAATGGCGACTCCGCTGGGGACCATCCTCAAATAATCTCACAAATCAAGTTGGAAAGCTCCACTAGGACAGCGATAAGCCTCTCGAGCCCAAAAATCTTCAAGATATTCCCAAAAGAAGCAGTATACAAGTTTTCTGGGAAAAAGTGCTCCTTTTCATTAAGAATTTTTCAAGTTTATTCCTGATCCTTGATGGTGGACAAAGATCAGGCTCTTCAAAGTTAAGACATCCACCTGGCGACTCCACTTCATTTTCAGTCAAGACTCCACTGGAGGAAGGAACCAATTCTAAAACCT
Source organism: Pinus taeda (assembly GCA_000404065.3). NCBI lineage: Eukaryota > Viridiplantae > Streptophyta > Pinopsida > Pinales > Pinaceae > Pinus > Pinus taeda. The sequence goes on from APFE030647171.1 coordinate 72,678, forward strand.
AAGTAGTCCATGTTCCAAAGCGCTAACAATAAAAAGGATGACCAGGTCCGTGGAAATTCTTTCATTTCATAAAGCCTTAGATGGATTCAGGGAAAGTTTATCAAAGTTTCAGCTTGATGAAGATTTTTTAAGATTGGTATTGTTAAAAACAACAGGAGGCCAACATAATATTTTTCTTAATTTGGTGGTTGAAAGATATGAAAATGAAATTGAACTATTGCAGTCCCAAATTCAGTCATATAATTTTCGTGATCCTAATTTTTTTTTTCAAAATATCCCTTCCCCAAGTCATGAGAAAATGGGATTACCCTCCGACTTACAGGTTTGGTATAACTATGATTTCAAGGAAAAAACTGAAGGAATAATGACAGGGTTGATTATTGAGGATGCAGTGGTTCCATCAAATAAAGAAGGCCTGCAGGAAACTATCCCACATGATATGTTCATTGATCCTATAGCAGACTACATGGAGGTTCTCCTCAACTCAAAATCTTTAACATACTTTCTCTGTGAGGATCAGATATATCAGCAGTCGCCTTTTTATGTCCCAATTTTAATTATGAGGACACATAACCAAAAAATACTTTCAAATTCATTAACAATCAGTCAGCCAGTTCAGTTCTTTCTACAATTGCTTAAACGGTTTCATTGGCTTTTTCATTTTCAGTTAAGTACTGATTAGAATAGGTAAGTAGGATTTTAATTTTCTGTTTGGATAGTAGCCTTTCTACAGTTGAAGCCTGAAGTGAAGGCCCTAAGCTCTTCAAGTCTGCTGTCATGTTCATAAAGAAAATAGTCATCAAAGGGAAGGTTCAGACAGAATACAACAACAATAGAACATCAAGGCAGTCTGATCTGCTGTTCTTGGCTTTTCACAAGGAAAAGCCATCCCCAAGTGGAGCCACTGTTAGCCTCCTGCTGCAGCAGGTTACTCATATTTCATGATTGACATTTTTACAGGCCAAATATGTCATACTTTGCATGCTGCAACGTTCCATATTTGCTAACAGTCACCAAAGAAATAGGCCATGAGAGTGTGCTACTCAAAGTTCATCTGTGGCATTCCAATTTTGAAGAGTTATTCCATTTTTGTAGAAGTTTCAGCTAAAGGGAGGTCCAAATAGCTTAATCTTGATCTCCCTAGGTTTCAATTTCCTGTTTTAGAATATAGAGAATGAATAATCTGTCCAAATAGTTTAATCTTGGTAGATTCTTAGATAGGTAGAGAATCAAAGGAGCCCAACTGCTTAATCTAGTCCCTTGGAAGAAATAAGTGTAGATGTAGATAGGATGACATGAAAAGAAAAAGTGGAAAAGCTGGGTCTGCAAATCCAAGTGCACCCAAACCAAAAAGAAGAAAAAATGTTAGGCAAGTAGGCTGGGTATGTAATTTTGAGGTTGCAGAATGTTGATTTGTGATTAATTCCACATTTTCAAGTGTTACATTCATACAGATCACAGTTAGGAGGCAATTCCCATTTGAAGGACTTCAAGCGAGGCATGACTAACTCCCTTTTTCTTCCTCTTCCCTAAATCATTTACTAACTCCCCCAAAAGAGGTGAAGATCTACTTGACATCTCTTAGTTCATCATTTTCCATATCATTTGCCTTGATAAAGATCTCCTTTACTCAAGGAAGCTCCATATTTTCTCTGCCAAGTTCTATCTCTCCTTTAAAGCCTAAGATCTCTATGACTTAGCGCTCTTCTTGTCATTTTCATATTAACTACTGACATTATTATTTAACTCCTTATCTATTTCCCTTCCCCTATGGTAATAATTCCCCTATGTAAATATCCCCTCCCCCTAGTTGAAATATAACCATAAATATCCCTTTGGGAATTGCTAAGTCATCTGGACCTTAGTAAGAGCCCTCATCTCCCCATAATTTTGCCCCCCAAGGTGTTTTGACTCCTTCCAAAACACAAAAACTCCCCCTCCAAATGCATTAATCCCCCCCGCGCATTCTTTGAAATTTATTAATGTTTAATTCATAAATAAACCGGCGCACCGAAAACCCGTTACACCATTTCCTAAAGTCTAAACCCACCCACAACTGAAAAAATTAAAAAATAACGCGCGTGATGTTTCACTAAACCTCGCGCACATTCTCCACCCATCCACCGTCGGATCGCCTCCTCCAGATCTGACGGCTATTACGCATATCGGGCGCCCTCTTGTGTGGGTACGTTAGCACCCGATGTCTGACGGTTTTACCGTTGTACATCAGGACAACTGGTGGCTTCTCATTGCATCGGGCCACCCCTGACAGAAACCGCCTCCGTACCAAAGGCAGTTCGATGAACTCCAAAACCTCCCTTCCTCTCGCATGACAGGAGCGCCGCGTCATCCCGCCATGTCGCCTTCACCTCACCCCTTCCTGCCTGCACCTGGCCCATGTCACCTGCCACCATGTCCCGCCACGTCATCTCCCCGCCGTATTGCCACGTCACCCTGCTGACGTCATATCCATACTAGAGGACCCCACTTTTGATGTCATGCTGATGTCATCCGTCGTACCACTGACATCATGCTGACATTAGTAGCCAAAAAAAAGAAAAATGTGCAAGCGCAAAAATCAAGCTTTGGAGCTCCAGAATGAAAAACAGAGGCAGTTTTCGATGCGCGATTAGCGCGAAGTGCTTATCGTGCATCGCTACGGAAAATGGGCCATATTGGAGAATCTTTAGGGAATCTTTTGATTCCTTGGCCCTTTTTGCACCGAAAATGGCAAAAAAAGCCGGATTTTGCTAATTTAAACATATTTGAAGACAGAGAAAGACCAGGTTCAGAGGTTAAAGAGTATCAGAGCAGTTGTGAAGATAAAAAGCATGTCAAAGAGTATCAGTGTACCAGAAAAGTGTATCAGTAAATATTTTCCGAGGGCTCGAGGCAAATCAGGCATTAAAAGAAAGCCTTGAAAGTCAAGAAGCAGTTGAGGAAGCATTCAAAGCTCACCAGCGCAAATGACTGCACATTAAAGCTCACAAGAGATCAGTGGACCAGAACTCAATACACAGTTATGACAGAACCACTGCACCAAGCCACAGAGGACAACACAATAACTCATTTTTTATCTAACTGCCACTGGCGCAGCCCAAAGTAGATTTACTTACATTTAATTCTAGCATAAGTTAGGTTTAGAAAGTTTTCTTCCTACAGACCTATTTAGGTCGATTGTAATAAATAACTTTAGATATTTTTCTTATATATACCACCCTAAAAAATGGAGTAGGGGTTGGTTGGTTGTTTGATCTTTATTCGTTCGATATTTTGCTTGAGCAGAGTCTCGCACTGTAAATGTGATATTTTCTATAATCAAAGACTGCTGAGATGCATGGATTCTGAATCTGTTTGCTGTGTCTAATTGGCGGAGGAGTGACTATGGAATTCGTGTGCTTCTACATGGTTCAATAAGTGTTTCGTTAACTCTGTTTAGTCTTTATGTTTTGTGTTATCATCAATCCACCATCTAAATTGCAGAAAGAAGAATAGTTTAGGATTTGATTGGCTGCACCCTGGGCACAATTTCTGCAATTTCTTCATGTTTTCATCTGGAATAGTTATGAACATGCATACTTAAATGATCTTGTTTATGTTGTTTCTTTCACATATGAATGTCCGTTGAGGAATTCTTAAATGCTCCTAGATAACCATTCATTCACTTCTCCTCCCTGATTAGTTGATGAAAGATTCTTAATTGCCTTTCATCCCTGACCATCATCCCATCTTTTCAGCAAATTTGGTATTGTTTCATGTGTAGCTATCATGCTCCGTAATCCTCTTGTGACCAAGAAAACGCAACAGCAAGCCACAATCCATGACTCCATGCCCAATGGTTTGAACTTATCACCCTATTCCTTTCCTCTCTACTCAAATGCCATTTTCTTCCATTAAAACTCCATCCAAACAAAAAATAAAAACCCCTAAACCCAATAACTAGCCTAAAATGATCATCAACAAAGCTAAATCATTAAGAGAGAGCCCTATCTGATTGCAGGTGGGCTAGAACCTGCAATCCAAAGATTGGTTTGTGGTTACCTCGGCCGTATCCCTTCAGGAGCTTAGGGACAACTTGAGTGATAACAATCATTACAGAACATGGGTCTCATTTCCAGAATCACATGATGTCTAACCTAACATCGCTGCTAGGTTTTCACCAGGATCAATCATCCTCTTAGTACCCCCAATCTAATGGTCAAGTAGAGGCTGTAAATGGTGTCTTAAAGACCATGATCTATAGGAACTTGTTAGGAAATCATAAAACCAAGTGGAATTGAATGTTATATTCAGCACTATGGGCATACCGAACTTCAGTAAAAATTGCCACAGGATTTTCACCATTTCAACTCGCTTACGGCCTGGAAGCAGTTTTACCCATCGAGTGTTAGATCCATTCCCTACAAATAGCCATTGAACTCCTGCTCGACAATAGTTCTGAAGAAGAGTGCCTACTATACCTCAATCAACTGGGAAAAAGCCGTCGAGATGCCGAATTAGCACTCGAGGCTCACAAGCGTCGGGTAAAAACCCAATATGAAAAAAAGGTTAAGCCTCGTTCTTACCAAGAGGGAGATCTTGTTTTGCTCTATGATAAAAGACATGACCTCTTGGGGGTAGGGAAAGTTCAACCCTTATGGCTAAGTCCCTATGTCATCAAGAAAGCCCTCTTAAAATGGGCATATGAACTTCAGGATTGGGAAGGAGTCTTGCTTGCTGAGCCCATAAATGGGCTCTATCTAAAAAAGTATTATGCCTAGTATTGCAATAGGCATGTGCTTTGTAATTTTACGTATTTATAAGTTTTGTTTCCTTTTTCGGTGTGATTGGATTGTTTTGATATTTATTGGAGCATTTCTCTCATCCATCCTTCTCGCAATCTAGATGTCTTCATTACCCTTAGCATACATAGCATACGTGGATGGTGCCAATTGTCACACATGGCACATTGCATCAGCTACTTCGGTCATCTACACACCTGAGTCAGAACTATTTTGTTCTGAAGGAGTCTTTATTAGTACTGCCACCAACAATATTGCTGAGTACATGTCCGTAATTTCACTTCTCACGGAAGCATAATCAAGGGAGTCCCAGCTAGTTGTTATGCAATTGACAATCATTATCACATTCATAATCCAACCTTGTTGCGTCATTATTTAAGGGTACGACTCTTAGAACATCAATTCGAAATAATCACATATGAACACATTCCTAGAGAATTTAATGCGGTTTTTGATTCATTAGAAAACTATGTGTTAGATTGGCATCTATCTCATTCACTATAGAAGCATGCATGAAAAGTAAAAATTTATAGAGTTAAAAGTTTTACAAAAACATTTAAAAATCATTTATGCCATCAAAATACCAAAATGTCTATATATATATAGTTAAAATCCAGTATGTTACATTGAAATATTCCAAAACTTGGATGTTTTAGGTATAAAATGGTTACTAATCATAGCTACAAACACCCATTGGCTATGCCAAAACACCTTCTAAAAAGAGCCTACTGCTCCTAAAATGCTAAGACTACTCTAGCTATCCTCTGAAGAGGAACCATAAACTGTTCCAGTACACGGACTATGTGTCGCTGCATATGAGCGGGAATCTCTCTCATAGGAAGGGAGAAACACCCATGCTCAAGCCCTCCAGGTTCCTCAGAACCTTGAGAAGACTATCGGCATCACCCCCCCCAACAAGTAGTTGACCTCCTTGATGCATATGGCGTGGTTTTCCTATAGGTCATAATGGCACCACATATTTGTTAAGCATAAAGCTTCATGTCAGTACTTGTTCACCCATAAAAACACTACATAAAATTTCAAAAGCTAACAAATACTTGAAGTATTGTAAAAAGTCATTCTCACCTTGAGGACCCCACCTGGTCCTGGACGGAAACATCAAGTCAGGGTTGTCGGTGAAGTCCATGCCCTCAGAAGCATAGTCATCGATCATCAAGAGATGGCCATGAAGCCATTGGAAGAAATCATCCTCGAAGGAATGTTGGATCGATGCTCCTCCTATATGAGGATCGAGTGATGACCATTGTCCTTGTCTCAGCTCTCTCAGATCAAAGCGACCTATGCTCATCCTTGGGTGCATAATAGGCACCCTCTCAAGAATGAATGAGACTATGAGAGTACCATACCAAAAACTTTGTTGGGTTTGAGTCTTGCATGCAGTTAACTCTGCCTTCAACCGAAAAAGCACTGCTTCACACCAGTTGAACATCTATGGCTGGAGACAGCCAACTGCAAACAACAGTTGGGCCTTTGTCGCAACGTGGGGACTCTTTGACCCCGCCAACCACACAATTAACAATAAAATGGCCCTCACATACTTGGATCTTTTCCTCTCTATGGGGACCCTATTGCTAACAAGTCCACTCTCAGGGATGCAATAGGATTGCACTAGCTCTAGGGTAGATCGTGGATTCGGCCTACCCCTAGTTAGGTTTACTTGTGCCCCATGGCCTGATAGACCTGTTAAAAAGTATATGTCATCATGTTGAATAGCCAGCTCATGATCTACAATCCTAAACACTTGCTCGTGTTGATCCCAACGCTATATAATCCATCTCAATAAATCCTCCTACCCTTTCATTAGCTCCAACTTTGCATAATTTAATAAACCACAACAGCGCAAAGCAAGTATGCATGTTGGATAATTTTGTATCAACAATTCCTGGCTATCATGGGCCCGTTCTCTCCATAGGCTAGTCATTATGGCCTGAAACCTGTGCAAAATAACACAAAAATCAGTCAAAATGGGGCAATACAACTTCAGGTATCCATGCATGAGGTTTTAAACTATGCCCTCAAGCTCTAACACTCGCTGCAATGGTACACAGGGAGGATTACCACCCTCCAACAAGTTTATAGGGCATTTAATTTTCCCTACAGGCTAGCCAAAGGGCGTTAGTCCACAAATACTTCTTTATGGCACATCAGATCTACAAAACTCCACCCTAGAAACTGATAAGAAAGGTTAAGCAATGCATAGAGAAAGTTTTTCCCTCTCCCTGGGACTAACGACACGTCGAATCATTGCCTGGATATCCTGCAATGTTCCACAGAAAATCTGCTCCTCTTTGGCTCCAAAACGCGCTCACAATTCTCAAATAGTGAAAATGATGAATGTGAAGGCTCAAAAAACTTCCTTATATTTATTTTTGGAGACGTGATTTCTTGGAATCATTAAAGAGGAGGTAGTCCATTCCCATGATTTTTTTGTCATGCATGAACCCATGTGGATAGGAATTTCTCCCTTTTTATAGCTTTTTTCCGCTTTTAATGAAAGTACCCTTAGGAATGAAAACCAGTGAAGCATTGCATGCAATTGTCAATGAGCGCTTTTCTTTTATGGGATATTTTCTCGCTCTCAAAAAATTGAAAAATCCCCAAGTTTGTCATCGTTGGGCTCGTTAAAAAAATATGACGAAGGTGTGAGCAAATCCTTTTCGCTCTTTTCTAGCTCATTAAATTCAAAAGGATCATTAGAGCATTCTTTTTAGGTGCTTTTTTCTCACTCATAAAACTGAAAAAATCTCGAGTTTTTTCTTTATTCTCATTAAACATTTATAAAGATGACCCGAGAATTATTTTAGGTACTTTTCTTGATCGTTAAACTGAACAATCCCGAGTTTTGGTCACTGGGCTCATGAAAAATCTATGGTAGCAACCAGGGCACTTCCTTTTTTGGGACCATTTCTCGCTCTTAAATTAAAAAAGTCCTCGATTTTTCCCCTCCTTCGGGCTCATTAAATCTATGAAGAAGGAATGATAATTTCTTTTACCTCTTTTTCCTTGCTCAATAAACTGAAAAATATACCTTGATCTTTCTTCATTTGACTCGTTAAAGATTGATGAAGGTATCGAGTTTATCATCGTGCAACTCATTAAAAATTTATGACAAAAAACGAGTTTAGTCCGTCTCGTACTCGTAACAAAATGAGGTCAACATCTATTGAACATAGGTTTTTGTTTATCCAGATTCAATATATTAACTCACGGAAAGGAAACTGATCTGGGTATACTATTAACCTTTTGTTGCACCCGGTTAACAACTATGAGAAAGGGACCACCCTTGAGTCATTCCTTATGATCTTTTGAGACTCTCTAAAATATGAAATGACCACTGAGTTGTCTCGTCTGGAATCATTAAATTAAACATACAAGATATAGAGTTGCTCGTTTTACGATCCTTTTCAGACTCTCAAAACATGAAAAGATTGGCGAGTTTGTCTTTTTGGACTCATTAAACTAATCAGATAGGGCATAGAGTCACTCTTTTTGCGATCCTTTTTAGACTCTTAAAATATGAAAAGATCGACGAGTTTACCCGTCTGGAGTCACTAAACTAATTAGACGGGGAAAGTAGAAAATACAACTGCATTAAGTATTAGAAAGCATGGTTTCGCAACAGTTGTTCCCTTGAACATGGTACTCCCTCAACTAAACCTTCCTTGTGATGGCTTCTCAATATGAATCCTACCATATTGTGAGATTTAGCCTAAATACCTTGATCTTCTTGCATCTCTATATCCTGACACTCTTTGGTGTTCATGAGTCTAATGTTGCATGGTTAAAACCATTGTCATGCCTTCTATTGTTCAAGGGTTAACCTTTTGTTTCCTCCATCAACCCATCAAGAATATCCTTTCATCATGCCCTTTGTTGTTTAGACCCAATGCTCAAAGATTCATCAAAAAACAAATCATTCTTGTTCCATTTCATGTCAATTGATGTAGGAAACATTATTGCCTACCTTTCGATAGGTATCTTCCTATTGACTTCAACACTCTATCTAGGAAGACAACCCAGAAACACATTGAGTGCGTTGGTACTTATAGACATCAGTGGCAGGTCACCTTGCGTTTAATTAGGGGTTCTCATTATTGGCTCTTGGTTAAGCGATTCTACGGGTGTTCGATGAAAAAAACATCTTTCACACTGTTAGATTGTACTCTGCATCTTGGAGACCATGACCATTATTGGTGGCATTCCTCGCATCTGTTAACGATCTCCATTAGTGACTGGTAATCAAATGATTTCGTGCATGTTTGACATCAATGCATATATTCACATGTGTCAATCTATGCTATTCGGTGAAGTGGAAATCAAGACCTTGGGTAGAGGCTTGCATCACTTACCTTGCTTCCTCTCCCAGGTTGTGTATATTATTTTTGGAGTCAACTCATCAGAATGATCCTATTATGACACTGGATCTGCATTGTGCTTATTGGCGGCCAACATCGTCATATCTGTTTCATGAGAAAATCACTTTGAAATAGCTATTGAGCATGGGAATGCCCAACTTAGAACATGATTTTAGTTGTTATATATATATATATGTGTGTGTGTGTGTTGTATCAGCTTTCCCATACCACCCGAAGCTTCAATCCTCTCTCTCTTTTTGTCGAGGAAGGAAAATTACAGTTAAGTAAAGTATTTGGGCCATTGTCACAACCTCTGATCTCACACTTTTGGGGGCATCTATTATATAACAAAATGACCCCCTCATCAGTTCAGAGGGGAAAGACATGATAGCTAAAGAAAAGACCAAGATGACAAGCCTTGTTTCCACACTAACGCTGGCTAAACACTGACAACATGCTTTATAAAGCTTCTCTGTAAGCCTAAGGGAGTGTTAGTGACCTTAATAACTCTAGTTGTTGGTTCAGGAACACCATTAGTGGATTCTAATGAGCATCTAGAGGTCAAAGGAGTGAATTAACTCATAAATATATCTATATTCCCTCCTAAATATACTCAAAAAAAGCAAGGTAACATCTCAAGTTCAACCTATTTGTGGGATTTTTAAATCCTAATGAAGGAGGAAAATGGGAAAGAGTTGAAAAGCATGGCAACATCATTGATTTTACCTTAAGAGACTCATGGAGGAACGTGGCAACCCTAACTCAATTTATACATAAGAAAAGCTAGGGATATGGTGATAGATGTCAAATCATTTGAAATGATAGCTTACTTGATTGTTGAGCATAGTCTGAAATCTAAGCATAAGAAGTTGGTAAGAAGGGACAGAGAGAGCGAAGCTGGAGGGGTAAGGGAAGGCTGATGCAACAGATGGTTGTAATCACTCTTCCAACATAAATATAGAATTGTAGTTGTACTGTATAATCCATGATGTTGGTACTATCATCCATTTGCTTGTTTGTCCAATACCTTTTAGCATGAGTAGCTTAGTTAAGTGTAACTAGATGTATTTTATGTATTCATGTATTAGTTATCAAGGTTGTATATTGTGATTATGCTTGTCTCTTCTATGTGCAGGACTTGATCTAGAGTCGGCTTAGGTGACTTCCACCTAGCTCCATTGTGCTCTCTAGCAAATCTACATGGAGGCTTGAGGTAATCAATCTGTTTTGCTTTGATAGTTAGTTAGGTTTTATGGACATGCATGTAACTTTGTGACAGTTGCAGATAATCTTACACGCCAAAGGTCTCGTGAAGAACTTTGAGGGTATCTCCATTCTCCGTACACAGTGCATTTTATCCTATAGCATGGAGTGAGCTCTTGGTCTCGTCTAGGTCCTTGGGCACTTTGGCCTTCCCTTTTCGTAGGGGGACATAGACGAGTAGTTTTGTCACAGAGTGCATAGGCTAAGTATCCACCTCCATGCCTTCATCTTCTTCTTCTGCAATGATAAGCTCCTATAGATATTCTTCTTCTTCATCTGTTTCTATAGTGATGGCTTTCCCCTTCTCCATCGACAATTTTTTGTGCAACGAGTTCCACCGGGACACGCGTACGGGCGCCATTACATGTTTTTCCTTCTTGGGTCTTGGTGTGCATGGTGATTTCAAGATTTTTGCCACATTCTCGACACCTTCTAGAACATCCCCCACAATTAGGGCTTGCGTTGCCTCACCGAAGGTTACTTCTACTATCTCCATACCATCCTTAGTTGTTGCCATTGTATCTGTGTTGCAATCTATCACTTGAAAATTCGGGGGCGCAATCAACGCTCGACTCACAACACTTAGGGCTCTACTTAATCGCTCAATTTGTAAATGACCAAGTGTTGTTTGTTGGGTAGACCTTTGTATTTTATAGCACTTTGTGATTTTGAATTCGACCATTCCCACCAAATACGATTTATTAATGCTCCCTTGGCAGTAGATTTTCCCAAACTTTGCCCATAAATTGCATGTTCAATGTCTACCGCTTGCTCCATTTGGCCTCAAGTCAAGCATCCCATCATGAACAGTTACTTCAATGGTCACTTTCTGGTCAACCCGTGCGGCAGTGCAGCCCCCCGTGCATGGTCACGGAACTTGTGACTATTTGCTTCTACGCGCATCTCCAATATCGCACAACTCCCAAGCAGAAAAGTTTATAGTCCTCTGCTCGCTTCCAATTGCCTGGAGTGCTAAGACTATCCTTCTCGTGGCTATTCAAGTGGCTGCACCACCTGTGTAGAGCTCCGTCATGGTTCTTGGAGAATCCCCACCTTGTATTGTTACGATCAGCTTCACACACTTCACCATTTGCAATGTCCTACCCTAGTCACTATGCTTAGAAATATGCAGTCCAAGCCAAGGCATTAGACGAATCAATTCACAACGATAGCTATCAAGTTTGTCAGCATCATCGTATGCACCTTGCCTTACCATCCTAGCTTTTTTGGTGAGAAAATCATCCTTTATCTTGTCCTCCATCTTCTTGACTTCTGCATCCACTAGAGCACTTTTCTTTCATAACCGTATCATTTCTTCTTCAGGTTCTTGGAGTCTAAGGTTTCCCTGTTGGATTTCTTCCTCAAGTCCCATGTGTTCGGTTTCTTGTGGTTGTGTGATCCCTTCATTTCGTGCTTTGCGAACCATCGTATCTATGGGTACTGCTATGCGTGGACTAGGATTTTCCTGCTCCATAGGGATTACAAAATTTGCTTCATACTTCAGCTTCAGAAGTGCCCATGTGTTCAGGGTTTTACATATGGTCCTGTAAGCCCACAGAACCACTGGTACACGTAGGTCCCAGTTAGTCTGTTGGACCCCGTTCAGTGCTTTGTGTACTTTGTTGAAAGCTTTTGCATGAATATGCTTCTATGTGCTTGGTCTTACCATATATTCTGGTCCCAACTAGATGGGTCATTTGCGCCATTGTCTTGCCTTCTCCTGCTTGTCGGTCATGTTCCCTATGATGAGTACAGTGTGCGTTCGCATAGGTTTCACACTATACACCTGTACCCATCTAGAATGATGGTCATGCAGGGCGTTTTGTTCGACATACCTGGCTTTTATTGGAATTTGAGGCTTTCTAAACCACATGTGCATCATCCTTCTGCATTCACGCCAGTCCTCAAAATTTTGCTAGTGCATACCCCACCACCTTTCAAGCGTAGCACATAGTACCCATTTCAGAGCTTCGAAACGCTATTTTTCTGATACTTCTCTTTCAATTTTTTTTGGGAAATCATCCACCTTGCTCAACCTGTCATACATAGGCAGATCCCTTACCTTTGTTGCCACACAATGTAGCGACCTTGTCATCATGTTGTAGTTGAGCGTGGTACCTCGTGTAACCGGATCTGCCATAGTTCTATTTCATCGCCCGAATATGAGGTGCAGGAGCTTTTTCACTCCCACAAAAGTCTGTCGTCCACTATCGAATTTACCCAGTCCTGCTCCCATGTACTTATCTTGTAGATAGTCTAAATCGTCATCACTATTGCAGTCGTGCATTGGCTCTATGTAGCATGATCCTTCTACAAGGTCCAAAGGTATCATTACACATAGTGACTTTTTCTCGAAAATCATCTTGCGGTTCTTTAGATTTATCACTCTATTCATGTTAGTGGCCCAATCTATTCCCAGTAGTGTAGGATAGAGATTGATATCATCAATAATATCTATCACTTCAAAATATGAAAATGCACTCTCACCTTCGATGTCTACCGTTATTCCTTGCAATCTTCCCATAGGTAAGATCCTTTCTGATTCGCCATTCACAATTGAATAAAAGATCATTGCAGTGTAGGCCTACACATGCGCTCCCATGTCTTCTTTGGAAAGATGTTCGCCTCTGATTCTAGATCAAAAATCACTTGATCCATTTCATATTCCACGATCTGCACAGTCAGTCTCATCTCCCTTCCTGTTCACGTTGTGTGCTTCCCAAGCTTCCGGACTACACGCGGTTCTCCTAGTCCAACACATCTAGTGATGAGTTCTTGTAGTCCCTTCATAGCTTTGTTGTCACGCAGCAACTTCATGCATGTCTCCAAAAATTTAGTGAGCATTGATGGGTCCATTTCCGATTCCAGATTGTTTTTAATTCTTGAAGTAGAGGCATTCGCGAAACTCTTCTTAGCTTCCATGAATGTCTCCTTATCGCTCTCTAAATCAAATTCTAGTTCCTTTGTTGGAGCCTTGTGAACCTAGGCACTCTCTTTAGGCTACTTGCCTTTATCATCTCCTGTCATGATATGACTGGAGAGCACGATATTTACATTCGGGTCTTCCTTGTGGGCTCAGATCTCATCATTTACAAGTTCTGAGTCGGGGGAGGTTGGAGTGCTCCTTTATAGTGTAACCTTGCTATTAGCATGGGATAGTCCTCTATCTCATGATCAAATTGGGTACATTATAACCATGACGGTCTCATCATATTTGTACAATTGTGGGCATAATGCCCTAACCCTCTGCAATTGTAACATATCAGCTGGTTGTGACCTCTTCCTGGTCCCATTCCACCTCGACCTCGTCCACACCCTTGAAATCTAGCGCATGCCATCCTTGCATTTTGATCAAGGGGTTGTGTTTTGGTTTGAACTCTGTAGGTAGGAGTCTGATCCATCATCAGTTCATAACTTCTACAGGTATGCTCATTTTGGCCTATTGACCTACAAAAATTATAGAACAACTGTTAGGAATTCTACGTATACTTCTATAATATATGGTATTTATCTGTAGCATGATTTCCTCCTATCTGAAAAATCATGCACCATAATGCAGGTGTCGCGCTCGGTCTTTCTTATGCATCCGGTCTCAATGAAATTGGTCCTCCTCTTGCCAGGTAGTTCACGAAGACTAGACAATGGTCCTTGTCATGTCCCTGGTCTTTGCACTTTATGCACCATACCTCCTTGTGTGCTTTTGGGCAAGTTGTCATATCTTGTTTCAAACTCTGCATCTCAAGGCACAAGTTTTTCAACTACACGTGGATCTATTAAACACCCAGGTTAGGATCTTGTATCAGGGTCTCGTGTAGTCTCATTGCAATTTCCAAGGCTTCAACTTGAATGGTTAGCTTCTGTTGTGACAATGCATTCCTTAGATGCGGCGTCAGCGATGCTACAAACCATGCCCAGTGTTGGCCATCTGTCAAGGTTATATTGGCTTCATGAATTGTACACTTAAGTCTCTGATCTAGCTCCCAAGGAGTCTCACCTGGAAGCATCTTGATTTCCTTAATCCAATAATTGACTGTGTCTCTCATTTCGGCCTGCTAAATTCCTTATTTAGTGCAACTTAGATATCTACGATCCCTGCGTTCGGATTGTCATTGGAATGCTTAATGTAGCAAGTCAATGCGCGATCATACAGTGCATCGACAAGTGTTGCTTTCTTTATATTGTCATCGATGACTCCTTGTACTTCCCATATATCCCTTACCACGAACCAAAACTGGTCCAGATCTTCGTTCGATACTCCTTTGGACACCGACAACTTTATCACACTTGCCATATTGAACTGTGGTGGTGGCGGATGTGGTGTAGGCAAAGATGAGGGTTAATATGGTGAAACTAGTGGTGGTGTAGGTGGGGGTGGTACGCGCAGAATTCACTGCTTTATCAAACTGATCGCACTTCTTGGTGAAACCTTCGTGAGCTCTTCCTCGCTTTCTCATGAAGGTGAAATTAAGGGGCTAGTTTCTAGTTCTGTGCTACCTTCATTTCTATAGATCCTCCCACTTCGCGTAGCCCCAAACATCAATTTATTCGCATAACCCTCTTTTCACACAGTAACATCTTAATCCAAGTGTTCAAAGAATTAATGTACTTACCTCACAGTCATTTGAGGAAGCATTGTTCTACCTCGCTATAGCTGACTAAAGTATCTACAATGAGCTTGGTGATAAATCCTTCTATAATTTGATTGAGCCAGTTATCCACAGTGCGCACGATCTTATCTTCTGATGCTTCCAGTCTGCGCAGCAACTCAAGAGTCCACGCAATAGGTTTGTCGAGCCTACACCTTCCTTGACTATCTGCTAGCTTCGCGGTCCACTCGTACAACTTAGAGGGGAAGGATGCGAAGAAAATTTCATGGATTTCTGTATATAAGTAGCAATCTAACCACTCTCCCTTTGATAATCACAGATTCTTGTTTTCCTGCACCACAAAATTGTGAATCTTTCTATCGAACCACTCTCCAATTCCCTTCTTTGTCGGATTCCAGTGATACGACATCAGAAATCTCTATGCAGATCCTAGTCCTAGCAACGGAACTATTTGTTGGCTTATTGGGGTCTGGTCGTAGTCCTAGTACTAATGGCCCTTTTTGCAACAGTCTGCAGATTACAGACTGAGATCTCACCCAAAGTAGTATAGGAGGGTGTTAGAACTAGGTTTCCACACCTTGGAGATGTCTAATGAGTTCACATGGTCCACAGTTTGACCCTACGTGTAGGTCACTTCGCACACTTTCCCATGCCTTGCAACCTAATATACTACCTTCATACAACACTTTTTAGGGGTTGAATTCTGTGCTTCTGGGTTATTACCCAAGACCTTACTGGTATTCCAATGTTAGTTGATTATTTTAGCTTACTTGCGTGCTTTAAATTTTACTTAACAACATAAAAGATTCATACAGGTGCACACAGTAAATAAATAATATATTTGAAAATTATATCAAACATGCATTCACCCAAGAATAGATACAAAGAATTATGATAAAACTCCTGTTTATTAATTCCTTCCTTAGTTATAGACTCAACTTTTCCCTGCGCACTCAGCTGCAGTGGTCTACGCTCAGCTGCGAAGTACTAGGCCTCTGTGCTCTTAGCTGTAGAGCCTTCTCCTACTCTACGACTCAAAGACACACTTCAAGTTAGTTCCTTAGTCTAATTTTTCTATCTCCCTCTACTTCTCCCCCTTTTAGACTTAGAGCCTCGCTTTATTCATACAATCCCATGGTCCGGAGACCATGGGTAGGTCTATCCCGCTGACATTAGATTACGAAACTAGGGTGGACAACCCTGTGACTCTATTATACCTTTCGCACCCCACACCCACAATTCGCAGAGCTTTACAACAAGATTGGGTCAAAACTTGGGCTTTGAGCCCAAAAACATGCCTTGGGGGGATTCTATGCCCAACAGACCCAAGACTTTACTCTACTCATGATAAGACTCAACGCTTCATCCTCATCATGATTACTTCTATCCATTCCTCTCCTTTACAACTTAAAGCCTCGCTCTATTTATACAATCCCATGGTCTGCAGACCATGGGTAGATCTCTAAAGCTGACACTACATTTACCAAAATGAGCGTGGACAACCCTATGACTCATTTACAAGTTTTGCACTCAGCACCCACAAAACCTGGAGCCTTTACATTATATTACTTTAACTTCTTTTGTAAATTGCCAATTAATGGATCTTTTCCTTTCCAAAGCCTTTACCAATGTCTTTGCCAATTTTCTTAGCCATAATAAACCAAAAGGGACACCCACTTGCATTTTTTTTACCAAGATTTAGCTTGTAATATGTGTCCTATGACATTGGTCTTATTGTTTCTTTATTAACTTTATTGCATGGATTTTTAACCTAGGGATGTTACAATCTTATCAAGCATAGTATCTTGGGGGTCCAATTTGAAATTGAATGAAATTTAGGTCTGCATAGAGTTGTGGAGGAGTGGCCTCTTGCAAGTGGTGCTTGCTAAGTTGGAGCAGTGATTTTGTGCTAGTGGGTGCTAGCAAAAATGTAGCAAAATTTATCACTTTTACGTGGTGGTAGATGGATAATAATTGATGGTGGAAAATTAACTATAGTTTTGGGCTCAAGTCTCCTAGTTGGTCATCTCTAACAAACTATGTTTTAGGCGAGTCTCCTAGCTGGCGAGTGAAATTAATCTACGTAAAATATTAATATATTTCACTTGAAACATAAACAATATTCAGAGAAACACATCAACAACAATGTTGATTTTATCCCAAAGGGATTTCTACCGGATGTCCTTGTTTCTCATGTTTATGATCTTCTATGTGTGTTTTTGATGGCTTACATGCTCATGTTATATCTACTTATTGTACATGTTTATGCATAAATTATCTCAAATGTGAAGTTGCTAATAAATGGTTGATTCGGGATCTAAAAAATAAAGAGTAAAATTGATAATACTACACTATTGATTCGTCCTCCGCCCCCCCATTAGTGATCAAGGTTTCTAACAATTGGTATTAGATTGGGACTCTTAGTTGCAACTTAATCGCTGTGAGTAGATATAGGAAGTTTTGGTGAAAATTTTGCAATTTTTTTAGGATGAATCATCAAGGATTTCTTGTCCTAATTGCTACAAATTTCAAGGTATGGAACATGAATGTTAAATCTCAATTATTTCCTTATGGATCCAACATTTGGATATTGGAATGCTCAAGTTATTTCATTATAGATCTAACTTTCACTTCAAGTTTTGTAGCAGGATGCTCAAGCTAGATGCATAACTTATCAAAATCTTTACGATGCATATTTGAAGAATTTAGAAAATCTAATATAGGCTAAAGATATGTGGGACATAGTATAGATAATATTTGGTGATGGTAGCAACAAAAATAGAGAGAAGAAGAAGAAGAGAAAGAATAAGAAAAAAAGAAGTGCCCTCAAAAGCATGAAACCCAACCACAAGAGACTCACCCTCCTAGTGAAAATGGTTTAGCCAATAATATCAAGAAATCAAGAAATCAAGAACCAAACATATTGCAACAGAATGAATCAGAACGTATAAATACTAATGAGTTACTTTGAATTATACTATGGATGGTTTAGTTTCTAGTCATGTTGAATTTCCTAGTGAAGATGAGGATAATATTAAGCTTTTTAGAGTTGATTACAAGCTTGGCATGGATGTTTTAGAGAATTTATTTGTTAATATTAGTAGACCAATAGATGCATACAAATACCAGGAAAATTTATTGTAAATCTGGGAAGATATGGAGGCCAAGATCAAGGAGAAGATTATCAACTTGAGGACTCAGTTGGCAAAATTAGAAAGAGTTGAATAATGCCTGAAAAAATTCAAAGAAAATGAATATTGGTGTGAAAAATTAGAAGCTAAAGTGTTCTTGTTGGATTGAGGGGGCCTGACCTAGGTTCAGAGTTAGTTAGCCAAACAAATCCCTACACTACTGGCCCTTTCTGTAATAGCCCTCGGAGTGTAGTCTGAAGTCTCACCCGAAGTAGTATGGGGGGATGCTGGAACCAAGTTTCTGCACCCTTGAGATGTCTAAGGGGTCGATTTAGTCCAACTGTGAATACCTTCATGCAGGTTTCTTTGCGCACTGTTCTGAACTGTGAGACCTTCGTGATCTGTTATAATCATCCTTCATGCAGTCTTCACCGGGGGATGAGATACTTTCGCACTGCTTCAGGCAACGATCTATGCTATTTCCTAAGTTATACTGCGGATCCTACTTATCTTATTATAGTTGTTAGTTAACTTCGTGTAAACAAATAGTTTATCTTATGTTCACTTAATCAACACAACCATATAGGTTCACGCATTATATAAACAGTGAAAATTCCATTCATACCCAATATACTTAAACCATAAAACATGAAATAGATACACAAAATTGATGCGAAACTTCTCTTTATTACTTCTTCAAAGTTTATAGACTCGACTCACCCTGCGCACTCAACTGCAAGGGTCTGCGCACTCAGCTACAAACTACTACACCTCTACGCACTCAACTACAGAGCCTTCTCCTACTCTACAACCCAAGACTTGACTCTACTCTTAGATAATACTCAAATCTTCATCCTCATCATGATTATGTTTATCCATTCCTGTCCTTTACAACTTAGAGCCTCTCTCTATTTATACAATCCCATGGTCTACGGACCATGGGTAGATCTCTTAAGCCAACACTACATTTACCAAAACGAGGGCAGACAACCCTATGACTCATTTACAAGTTTGCAATCTGCGCCCACAAAATGTGGAGCCTTTACAACAAATTTAGTGAAAATCTAGGCTTTAAGCCCAAAACTTTCCTTAGGCAATCCCGCGCCCAACAGTTCTCCGTAAGGAAGCAACTAAAGATGGAGAAGAATGCCATAGAATTGGATAGTTTTTTGGAGATCTAAATCTCACCATTGGATATATTTGGTCCTGGATTTCAAAAGGGAGACTCTAGTTTGCATTTAGGCAAAAACAACAAATTAGAACCAAAAGTACCTATAACGAACAATAGCAACATCAAGAGTAGCAAAGAAGGAAACAAAAAATACATCTAGTAGTAGTAGAAACGAAGATGTCAAAGAGGACCGATATTCAACAGATATTTTTATCCTACAAAAGATAATGGAAAATTTATCAAAATCCAAAGGAGTCAAAGTCTCTTTGTTCTCTTTTTCCCTTCGATGCACAAGATAGAGTGTTGGAGTTGTCATAAGATTGGATATGTTGCAACCAACTGTAGAAGAATAGTGTATAGATCTATTCATTGTATATTGTAATAGTATGAGAAGGCGGGGAGATTGGCGATCATGTATAATTATGATTTTTATGGTTATTGTTACTCATCTAACCTATTTGGCCACAAGGCAATTGACTGCAAATATAGCCAATGGAGGAGAGGAACATTGCATGTGATGTATAGATATAGCATGAGAAATAGTAGATCTAATCCTCTTGCTTCATATATGTATGTGGAGTGTTATTCATGCCACAACTTTGGTAATATGGCAAGAGACGACATGCTGCCTATTTCTTCAAGAAAAATCTGTCATGAGCGAAAGAATCAGAGAGGAGATAACAAAAAACCAGAGAGGAATGAAAAGAAGTGGCTCAAGATAGTGTGCAAAAAGAAGGAGAATCATCCCGCGAAGTAGTGATATCATCCCCTTCGCAATGCATGGTTATCTCAGGCATACTTATATAGGACTACAAAAGTTCATGAGAGGTCCATAACCTCAGGGGGAGCATATGGGAGGAGTATCAACAACTTGATGAGTACTGATAGTAGATAGTTTTTATCTAGTTCTTCCATGCATTTTCAAATTAGTAGGATCAACACACTCATATGAGGTCTGTTTTGCTCAGGCGGAGCTATGCTTACTTATAGGGTTTTAAGACTTGTTCTTTATATTGCTATTTCTTTTCACTCATATTTCTCATAGCTAGTTTATTAATGTTTGTGAATGGAAAGACATGTTCCAAAAGCCTTATTGTGTTTATCATTGATTTCTTTTCATCTACCCTCACTTGTGCTTAGAGACATTTTGGCATGGGCATGAAAATAATAACTTGAGACATGGACCAACCAGGTGTGGGTTGTTATATGTTCATCATTACATCCATGTAACTTTTACTATTTCATCATCTTATGTTGGTTGAGAGTCCAATCATTAGTAAGTTAAGTCTTCAAGGTGATAGGCACGTTTTTGGAGGATTTTTATGAAGCCTTCTTACAACTATTTGTATGGGCTAATGATGTTGTAAAAATAATTTCATGTTATTTTTTTGGCTCATGAGATCATTGGAGATGTTATAGCATCAATATACTTCATTGCTAAATCTATGCAAAACACCTATGAAGCCATGTACTTGTATTGTCCTTATCATTGAGTCTTCTAATGGATTGGAAAGAGTGTCATGTGGTCATATCATAGTGATGTATGAGCTCATGTGTCATTACTACAACC
The DNA here is from genome assembly GCA_000404065.3 of Pinus taeda. Lineage (NCBI taxonomy): Eukaryota > Viridiplantae > Streptophyta > Pinopsida > Pinales > Pinaceae > Pinus > Pinus taeda. The sequence continues at coordinate 93,577 of APFE030647171.1, forward strand.
ATGTATTTAAAATGGTATCTGTCATCTAGCCATGGTCATATGGAGCCTTGGTCCACATTGTGCTTCTCTCTTGTTCCAAGGATGCAATGATTGTAGTGGAAGTAGTTCACTACAGTTTCAAGATCATTTTGGAGATGGAATATTTTGAGGGGGAGAATATTATATGTTATTCTTTACTTCAACCATCCATTGTTGGCAAACTATTTTTCTTGAAGGTGTTCATGATGTGCCTCATGCTATGTTATGACTGTTGGGTTTCTTGACCTCATTACATGTGAAGAGAAGTTTATGATGCCCATTAATGTTGTTGATTGGAGATATGCATTTAGATATAATTGGTGGTTGTTTTAGGAGTGTTGATCTGGTATATTATGCCACTAACATGTGTTTACCACTATCGAGAGAATGGGTTCATGCGTAATGTGGATATTGTTTCATATTATGATTGAAGCTACTCACAAATACCACATATTAGTGTTCGTTACAATGTTACTCATTGATGTTCTGTGTGGTTGCCTCATGTGAATATTGTTGTTTCTGTTAGAGATTGATTTGTTTGACATGCTTAGAGGATACTTATCAATGATTGGTTCGATGTGTTTCTAATTTCTACTGATGTGCAAAGCATGGTTATTTGCTGACATGTATTAGCTTTCAACCATGTAGAGATTAGATGGTGAAGTGATTGTGTTTGTGTTATAGTGCTCTTCCTAAAATATCAGAAGGAGTTAAATATTTTCCATTTATGTCAAAGGGGGAGAGAGAAAAGAGAAGATTGAAGGTCTGGATATTTTTTGGTTTTCATCAATGTTAAAGGGGTAGACTCTTAACATTATGGAATTTACGGTTGTAGTTGATTTTTGTTGGCATTGATGTCAACCTTGTAGCATGTGTTGCAGATTTTTAGTTGGTTGTAGGTAGGATATGTTAAAATGTTTAGTTATGCATGCATTATGATGATCTATATGATGCATTGATGTTAACCTTATGATGGTTTGTATGATGGAATTGATGTGCTTTGATGCAGAGATGAGTTTGGCAGGTTGGGCCTTCATATGTTGATCCATGCTGAGGTGTCTAAGTATTCATGTTCATAAATTTTTGTCTAGGTGTTGAGCCTTGTGATGTTATTAATAATGTGCTACAGAGTTGTGGAAAGGCGTTGAAGGTTCTGCAAAGGTATGACGAAGAGTGGAGGTATTTTTGGAATTATGTCAACCCTTAACTTGTTGGCATCTTGTTCAACTTGGTAGTGGAACTTGTCTATTTAATGAACCTACTTTGAGAAGTATCACAGAGTTTGGTAGAGGCTTGGAGGTGTGTACAAGTTTTGAAGAAGGTGTGATAGAATATAGAGGAAATTATGAGCAGGGATTCATTATTTTACCTTATGCTCTGCCACATTTGCTAAGAGATAGTGTCCTCAATGTGGGTCTAGAATTTTAGCTACTAGGATGTAGTGTATAGAGTTCAACTATAACCGATTATTGCTAGTTTAGTCCATGTGGCTATGCGATTACACAAGCTTTTCTTTAGCATTCCTTGAACACATCATGATAAATTAAAGATGGTAATTCCCAAAAGACTCAAAATTAATTAGATAAGGTCAAATTTTGGTTGAATAAGTCCTCCATTGCATGTGAATTCCTTTAATGCACAAGTAGTGATGGTTATGGACATACTTCATCAAAGTTGTGTACCTATGAACTTAGACCAAAAGAGGAATTCACCCAACACATTATAAAATATCTCATTTTGGATCTGAGATGTAGTTGGTTAGTGTAATTGAGAGAGTAAGAGGACTATAGAGAAGAATATTCTTTAGACATATGTGTGAAAATGATACCTTGAGTATGACTGTATATGGAAATGGAGTGAGAAGATCAAGGGCTTATAACAAAGTACTAAAGCATAATATTATTTCATAGAGAATAATTGATGGGGTTATAAAAGATTTTATATTTCAATACATATGGAGGACATGGAGTAAAATTAATGGTAAATAAGACACAAAACATTGAAGTCTTTATTATTTATGTGATTGAGTAATTTTTTTTGAAAGGTTGTTGGTTCATATGGTATAATTCCATAATGAATTTATGATGTTGATATACTGATGGTTTGATGTATTTTTATTTTTTTATTAATCGTGATGTGTGTGGCCATGTGTAGTTTGATTGTTGAATTTTGATGGCTATGTGTTTTGTTGGTGGTTGTTTATGTTGTGAGCTAATTTTTTTGTCGATGATGAGAATGTATTATTGTTGGGGTGTGATAGGAGATTCAAATCTTATTTAGTATAGTGTCTTAGGGATCTATTTTTAAAATGAATGAAATCAAGGTCTGAAGAGAGTTGTGGAGGAGCGGTCTATGGGAAGTGTGTGCTTGCTAAGTTGGAGCAGTGTTTTTGTGCTAGTGGGTCCTAGCAACAGTTTAGTTGAAGTTGCCACTTCTTCCTAGTGGTAGCTAGATAATAGTTCATGGTGGTGAACTAACTTTAGTTTTTGGATCAAGTCTCCTAGTTCTTGGTGGAAACTAACTGTGTTTGAGGTCGAGTTTCCTAGCTAGTATGTTCTAATAATCTATGTAAAATATATATTTTTCTTGACACATAATAAAAGATTCAAAGTAGTGAAAAAGAAACAAGGGTAGTTTTTTGTTAGAAAATTATATATTACAGAGAAATGGAACACATAAAATATTCTAGAAATATAAACAAAAAAATGCTTAAAACAAGACAGACATGTATATATGTGGTTCACCCACTTTGGGCTACGACCATGGAGAAACAACCTGTCCTTGCTTTTATATTGTCCAGCAAATTGAAGAGATACAACCTACATCAAATCCACTGTAATTCCTTCTTTGCTCTCACACAATCTCCTCTCTCTTTCTCACTCAGAATATAGATCTACATAGATGCAATACAGTTCCCTCATATATAGCGAGGGGTTTCCTTCTAGGTACAAAAAAACCTAAATTAAATGTTAACATCTACCCTGAGATCTCCACCTAATGAGAGGCCCAGATTGACTACGGAATTACAACATTTTACAACACAATTTTACATCTATTTTTATCTTTAGGGGCGTTGCCCCGAATCCCCCGCCGGAGGGGGGGGGGGGGGGGGGGCTCCCAAAGGTCGCAACCGTCCCCCCCGCCCCCGGACCCACCTTGTAGCAAATATTTTACCGGCAGCATTGCTGCCCCATTACGAACTAGGGTCCAATGCGGCGATACCTTTGAATACAGAAGATAATCATGCTCCACACCCAACATTTTTCTCCTAAAATGGTTTCCACCAGATATCCTTATGTCTCATGTTTATGATATTTCATGTGTGTTTCTAATGGTATACATTCTCATGTTATATCTGCTCATGGTACATATATATGCATAGATTATCTCACATGTGAATCTACTAATAAATGATTGGTTCATGATTTGAAAATAGAAGAGTAGAATTGATAATATTACACTACTAATTCAACCCACCAATAGTGTTCAAGTTTTTTAACACACTTGAATAAACCTGTAAAAAAATTAGAAAACAACATGAACATAATCTAGGAAAGGCCCTCATATGAAATTATTGCTAAAAATTTTATGTTGAAAGGATTAATCAATTGGAATTTTACACATAATACTATGACTTTCTAGAAATCGGGATGGACAAGGCATTTCAAAGAACATAAAAGTCTTTTTAGATATACTTCTACTTACTTTTGGGATGCAGGTTATTCAAGATAACTCACTCCTTTTTGAATTTAATTCCAATATTTTCGTTCTTGATAAGTGGGAAGCCCTAGTCAGAAAGTATGTCATTGATAAGATTTTGACTCGCTACATTATATATTTTATTTCTTTTATCAATTTTTATATCGAGACATAATTTATATAAATTGTTGTATATAAATAAAACATGTGATTAAGCATACTTTATATTTGTTAGATTTAGAAGAAACAAACATTAAACCTTTGCACCTTGAAGAACATTCACTCGTCATAGGCATAATGAAATGTGAATTTATAATCCGTTAGCATATATTATATATTGATGAGTTTGGGACTTATTTCTAAATACTTTCTTTATATCACTAGGTTGAAGAGTAATTATTATCTCAAAAGGATTCAAGCCATATCTCTCTAATATTTTTAAACTTCATATTCTGTATTTCTTGACAACATCCTTACTTTACTCCACTCCTTACACATAAATTTCATGGATGATTACATTAACTTATGAGTGACACAACTATACACACAAGATTTGACCTTCACAAAATCAAATACTGAAACTCTTGTTGTACTAGTTAGTTACTATCATACTCCGTGCATGCAAACTTCCCTAATCCTCGTATTTCTCTTGACTACATGAAACTAATCCCTTTTAACAATAGGTTATGTAGATAACTTCATTGAGGCTATGGATGCTCACTCGGAGTGGAGCGATATATGTGGTACTGGGTTACTCTAGTCCATAGTAATCCCATTAGTTGCTTCAAAACGGGGAATTCTCACATCTCTGCTAGGGATATGGATGTTCGCTGGGAGTGGCGTAAGGTCAGTGGAATTGGGACAAACCTCATTTTATGATCATCCCATAATTAATTAATGAAATAAAACTAAATCTTTTGCAATTCATGTTTATATGTGAATTAAAAAAGATGAAATTTATTAGTCATAATAGTAGAAGACTTTATAAATACTATGGATTCTCGCTGGCAACATAGAAACATTTGATTTTGGAAACTCGTGTAGTCGATACAAAAAGGGGGGATAAAATCCCTAATACCTACTGTCATGGTTTCAGCGAAACTTTAGTTTAAAAATGAAATCATCCTTGTGATCTTAAACTAGTACCATAATTTCTTCAATATTTTAATCATAACTATAAGAATGCAATTATTTTTATATGTTTTTTAAATTATCTTATAAATAATGAGAAAGATATTAATAGATGGTCATTATGCCCTAAATCATTACCATAGTTACCCTAATAAATTGAAACATATAAACAAACGTCTTATATATATGAATAACCATTGGACTCATTAGTATTTACATACTATGGATCTCGTTTGATTTATCTTAGTTCCATTCTTTCTTTTCTGCATTTAAAACTTCAAGATTAAAATATTTTCATTCTCTTTCCTATGATAGATTAGGGTATGCATTTATCTGCATCAAAACCTTCCTTTCCTCCTCTTGCTAACAAATTAGGGGTTTTTACTATCTTATTATTCTTATAATTATGAGAATAATACATCTTTGTGTATAAAATTAAAATGGTTGGTATTAGAATTTTCTCCTTTTTTGCAATCTAATGGTGTTTTTGCAATCTAATGGTTACAAAACATATCATGGCATGAAATGCGTAATATTTAATTATGACATTGCAATTCTATATGATTCGAAGAATCAGAATTATCAGATCTGAAGGCTATTATTCATATTAGGTGTTAACATGCGAGAACTTTAATGGGTCCTTTACCACTTGATATGATACAATGGTCAATGACATTTTAATATAACTACCATTGAATCATATTGGATGGAAAAGTGTGGGCTTATTAATAGCCTTCATACCACCCGCTAAAATTAAATAGTTATCATGCGAACACATCGGTGGCTCATTCATTACGTTGGAAGTAAATTTGTACACGAGTTAATCCCAATGAAACATATGATGGTAAAGTTGATTATCACAGATAAATTTCACTCGCATCTTCCACATTCCAACACAAGTGTAAGAATCGATAAGTGACAAAGTTGGTAAGTCTGAAACCTTTATCCTCGAACTCAAATATCAATCATTAATTATGTTACAAAACTTTTAATTCGAAAATCATCTCCTCGTTTTGAATGTGGATATTTCGCGAATAAAATGGATTTCCGAAAGATTATGTACGATAAAGTTTCAATATTAATATTTGTAAATATTCCACGTGATGTTTTCATTTTAGAGGGTTTATTTCTTAACATTAGTTGAATCCATGCCTATTTGAAGGCATCAGGTCTATAGTTGTTGCTACCTCATACAAGGCATCATGTCTAGTAAGAGTTAGTAGCAAGGCATCATGTCTAGTAAGAGCTAGATGTTGGTGTTAAATTCTATCTTCTCCAGAAACTTGGCTATCTCTAGGGATTTTGGCTTATTATCCTTTATATTATGTGAGATGTTGTCCCTATTCACACAAAAAATTTAAACGGTAAAATAAATTAAAAACTTGAATCATGAAAAATAACATTAATGATATTTTTGTATGTTATTTGTATAATGTCTCATATTCATATACAAAAGCATATGTGTGCTGTTATTATTATTTTATTGCCTTAATGTTGTTGATCACACATAAATAACTATACATAAATGATTAATAACACTAACTAAAATGTCGTTATAATACACACCACTAAAACATTATTAATAATCATAATTGTGACTAAACATCATTAACAACTAATTGTCCACATAAAAGAGGAGTAATCTCCAAAAAATAAATAAATAAATAATCACAATATATAAATAATATATAATCACAATCGATGGTGTGATTGCACTTGTTACATAGACTAAATCAATATTCTTTTATGACCTTATTTTATCCAATTCTAAATGTGACATGCAATTTTCTTTTTATTTTTCTTTGTAATCATATGTTATATTGTGATTCAAATTGTTGATCTCGTCAATTATTTAGATTACTTTTAGTACTTGATCTCATCTCCTCTCAGACATACATATTATCAGAGCTAGATGAATAAATTATTTACATGTTTTGTTGTTATTCGAGCACTATATGCTTGACATTGTTATTTTGTTACAGTAATTCATGTGAATACTATTTACATCAGCTATATGCCCTATTTATTTCATTTGCTATTACATTTTCTAATGTTTTATAAGCTTACATCTTAAATATTCCAACATGGTAGTAATCAACCTCATCGGTATTGCTCTCTCGCAATTTATAGGAGATTATTTTGTCTTTTGGTATTCATATTATTAGAGAATGGTTATAATCTTAGCACTTACCTTTTTGTAAAGTCAATGATAAAGTAATGATACATGATATTATACCTTCGCACATTTTCCATTTAGATAAGTTATCAATAAGAGGATATATGCATATTTCATTTACGTTTCATTTTGTTTCTTATCCCAACTAGATCATCATTTCATTTTCTATTGGATGTTATGTTCTTATTGAATGATTAAGTTTTTAATTGTAATCACTGATTAAATGTTGCTATTTGTTTTCTCCACCTAGAAATTTATCTTTTTATACCCCTTTCTATAATATCATTTATCTAGCACTAGATATATTTTCTTATTTGAATATATTTCTAACAGAATCAAGGAATACCCCCTAAGGTGAAGGGAGTTGTTAGGTCTTTTCATTTCACCCACTTTTCTTTCAATTTCCTTTAGAATTTTCCATATTCCGCAGCGCCACAACCATGCACTAAGACCATCTTCATGATCAAATATGGGTTTAGACATATGGTTTTCCAATACATTTATTTTGGTATTTTGAGTGAATTTATGGTTAAATATTAGAAAAATAATATGTATTCACTTATATATAAAAGTTGGATGAGTTCTGTGACATGTGTAGGCATATATGGAGATTCTAGGACAATCATATTTGGCCTCCAAGACTCAAATTCGAATTGTCTCTTCAAACTCTTAAATTTTTTAGGAAGATTTGAAATCATTAGTCAAAGCACAATTTATGGAGAAATATCATAGAAGTTTTCATAACTGTCTCTTATCAAAGTTAGGAGAGATTTGTCAGAGTATATGAAGAGATGCTAATTGCTATTTGTCAACACATGGTTTTTATAAACACATGACATATTTGTGGATCCAGGAGATATTTGTCAATCTACATTTATGAATTTGTTATATTAGTTTCTATATAAATTTGAGTGCCTTCTCCTCTCAAAATGTGTGAAAAGTGTTGGGCACCAAATTGGCCTTTCTTTCCCCTGCATTTCCACTCCTCTTTTCACCCTTTTTGCATTCACTCGCATATATTTATTGTGTAACATTATGAGGTAATTCCACTTTATCATATCTTGGGATACTTAATTAATGAAGTAGAGTCATGAAGGTTTCTACCTATACAAATCACTAAAACTTATGATGACCACAGATTATGGAGCACATGTGTTGACCGTGCAGCATATCATAGCAGTTCCGCAATTCAAAGTAGCTCATCGACCACGACAAAACAACATAATTTATTGCAGCTACTCTCAACCCATTTTTGACCATTCTTGCTCTTGGTTCTCTCAGCTCTAGTGCTGCGATACAACTGATGCATATCTTTGGGCATACAGTTGCCACGTTTCGGGGAGAATTATTGTCCTTTGTATTGTATAAAAGATGGGTCATTCATGTATCAAGGGGAGCACGGATGATATTGTAACAAGAGTATTCATATTAATAAGATATAACCCCTTTTGTTGATCTATTATTCGCCGTGAGTAACACAACCCTGATGAGAGAGCTTGGCCTAGTCTTCTAATCAGGTGTTGTGTGCTTCCTTGTGTTGTGTGTATTTCCTATTTGTTGTGTTTATTTCTTATTGTTGCTATAGATCTCTTAGATAACTATGAATACTTTTTTACATTCTGCAGTTGAGTTTTACTTCTGTCTCAGCAATGTTTTGATTATCAATCATGAACCCTTGGTTGAGGGCAGATCATAACCTTTCCCCTGCATATACCTTACGTGTTGCCTTGAAAAGAATACGTTCCCAGATTGATACATTAATGTAGGAAAAGGAGTGGATAATTTATTCATACACCGACACCAACATTTTGGCACTGTTTCCAGCGAGGATAACGAGGTGCAAGACACTACGTGTGTTAACCAAAGGGTAAATATCTCATCTTGCGGAGAGAACGAGCTTTCTCACTCTGCTCCAGGTCCTGAGCGTAGGTATTTCACTTATTTTGAATTTTTATTGTTTTTGTTTTAGTAGGACTGATCTCTTTCCCTGGGGAGGGAGGAGTCTTTTGACACCATGGTCGAGGCTTTAAGCTTAGATTTTCTAGCATTTTTGTATTTCTTTCGAGAAACCCAATCTCTCACCTTGAGGAGGGAAGGGTCCTTTGACGCCCTACTTGAAAACTTGAAGTATTAAGGTTTTATCGTGTGTGTGTGTTATTTCTTGATTAAGGTCTTGTTCCTGTGGAGGGAGGAGTCTTTTGACACCCTGCTCCAGGTCCTGGACCCTAGTTTCTTATATATTTTTCTTTCATTAACATCACTCTCTTCAAAAGCAACCTCTCGTCCTGGGAAGGGAATGGTCTTTTGACACCCTACTCCAGGCTTTGAGTATAGTGGTTTGATTTCTGTCACCACACCAACTCGTATGAATAGAGAGCCAAATAAAAGGGGCAAAGGGAAGGCCCCAAAGAAAGGAAGACAAGATTTGGGAAGGAACACCTACATCCAGCAAATCATTGCAAAAGATGAGTTAGAGGCATCTTGCCATGCAACTGTGAATCCAGGTGCATGAACAAAATTAGAGGGACAATCTATAGATCAACCAGTGTTGTTCATAGTGCCCCCTGCCGGTTCAATACAACAAACCATTCCAGCATCCGGAGAGACAAGCAATAGTACGCCTGCTAAAGGAATATCATTGCTTGCAACCGAAGAAGAAGAAGTTACAAGTTAAGCATCCGAAGGAACTGTCCATCCCAGCAGGGAAGAAGAAATTGCAAAGAGGATATCTGAAGGGTCTAGCCAGGGTGATGGGGGGGAAGAGATTCTAGAAACATTTCTATCACCAAAGGATAGAGGAAGCCTTATTAAGGCAACTCGAACCCCTGTGATAAAAACCCTTCCTGCGGAGCCAACTGAAATCCCTAATGAGTATTGGAGGATATTCATGGCACCTTAACAACTTTAACATCCCATCTCTTTAACAACTTTACCCAGTTTCCATCGACTTACTTCATAAGACCTTGACACGTTTTTGTTTGAATTTGACATTGTGTGTCGAGGGTATGATTACATAATGGGTGCTCAGAAATTAAAAATTTTCCCTGCTACACTAAAAGGGACAGCCCTGCAGTGGTTTATGGGTCTTGGGGGAAGGACTATCACCATATGGGATGCAATGAGAACTGCTTTCTTGGAGAAATGCCAAGACTACTGTAAATCATGGGATATTAAAGAAGAGTGTTTTAAATTTATACAGGAAGAGGATGAAAATATGGAAGACTATGTCGAAATCTTCAAATACACATTGAAGAGGTCAAGTCACTCCGACCTCGATAAAGACTTTCTGAAAATTATCCTCCTCCAGGCCTTCCGAGAAGACTCGTTGGAATTGTTGAATATAGTTGGTAAAGGGAATATATCAAAGGAGGACTTTGATACCATATGTGATTTGTGTATTGAGTGCTCAAGAGGGGTTGCAAGAAATAAATGAGGAATTCGATAAATGAAGGTATCTAGTGGAGGTGTTACAAAAGCAGAAATTGGGATCCTACTGGAGAGCCTGAGGACTGATATCCTGAGTTCCTTTTATGAACAGATGGACACACCGCAGGTGAAACAGAAACAACTAGAATTAGAAAGAACTATGGTTGTATTTTTCCCCAGGTGAAGAAAGAAACATCCATAGAGGGAATGTCCGTTGAACTCTATAGAGGAGTGTGCAATCTATGAACTAAAGCATGCAACAAGTTCATGCCCATCTTTTCCAGGAATAAAAGCGATTTTTCAAGGGATAGGAGAAGATATGGAGCAGTTGTACTTTATGGGACCTAAGAAGCCATTACAACCTTGGTCGTCGATGGGAAATCAGGGTATGTTTCCAGATCCATCTCAATATTTTAGCAATTTTCATATGGGTCCCCATACTATGCCTTATCTGCCTGTATGGCCCCAATGCCAGTTTCCATCTTGGTAGCAGTGGGCTCCTCCAGTTAGTTCAAGCACCTCATGGGCTCCAAACTAGCGAGGACCTTCCCCTCCTAATCAATTTTCTCAGTCAATGCCACAATAGAAAGTTTAGTTGCCCTATAATGTGCCTCATGGTAATCAACCTATTCATCCTCAACTCCCTATCCAACCCAATCTAAATCCAAATAATAAAGGGGTTCAACAAGCTGACACCATCAACCTACCTTCATACAACATCTCCACCATAGAATTCTATGAGATGCATTTATGATCTGGGTGGCTCGTAGGCACTCAGCCCTCACCAGTTATCATTGAGCAGATTGACAGTGAGGAGAAGGAACCAGAAATGGTCATAGAGGAACCAGATCGAGTTAACAGAAAACATACACCTCCTCAACCATTAGCTACTCAGAAACCCCAAGCCAAACTGCCCTATCCAGAAAGGTTGGCTATGTGTAAACTAACCCCTAAAATTGAGTTTGACTTGTTAGGGGAGCTACATAATTTATTTGTCAAGATTCCCCTGCTGCAAGCCATGAAAGATGTACCTATATACGTGAAAACTCTTAGGGAATATTGTGCTAAGAAGCCTAAAAATAAATCGAAATATCCGCTCACCATTCATGTAATGGGGAAACTATCAGATTTCACTATGGGGAGGTCCATGCCTGTAAAGTATGGGGATCCTGGCAACCTTTTTTTGACCATGCGCATTAATGGGATAGAAAATCCAAATGTACTAGTAGATTTGGGCGCTACCATAAACGTCATCACTGCTGAAGCCATGCATGCATCAGAGCTTCATAACTTGAAACATACACCCACAATGTTAGAACTAGTAGATCGATCTATGGTTAAACTAGTAGGGAAATTAGAAGATATCACGATTTCAGTGGGTTCATGGCACTACCATGTGGACTTCCTAGTACTCCAAACGCAATCTCCAGCTGGAGGACATTCCTTGATGCTTGGAAGACCGTGGTTGGTAACCTAACCCATCAACAAAACCAACAGGCCATAAGAAATATATACATAAGAAAGAGTCTGAATCAGAAAATGAGGAGTTAAGGCCAGTTCTCACTATCGGGCAGACCCTCTAGTTGAAAGATGAGACAAAAGATGACACAATTACTACCTTTATTAGTGATCCTTGTTTTGTTTCAAATTTGAATCAACAAATCCTGGAGTCCATCTTGAGTTGTGAGACTCGGGCAAGTATTGAAGCAACAGATGGATTCGAGAAGCTACCTATAGCCACACCCCATGATAGTGTTTCCATGGGAAAAGAACCAGGAAAAACCTTGAATATCAATCCATAATTGTTAGATACCCAAATAAACAACTCCTACAGGTTCTTCGGAAACACAAAGAAGCCTTCACCTTGGACTACTTAGATATGAAGGGAATTCCTGCTAATTTGTGCACTCATCACATATACATTAAGGAGGACTATCGTCTTGTAAGGAAACCCTAAAGAAGAATGAACCCTGCCCTGAAAAACATTGTTAAGGAAGAACTCCAAAAGCTACTGTATGTGGGATTTATCTATCCCATTTTAGACAGCATATGGGTTTCCCCACTGGTAATGGTCCCTAAGAAAAATGGTAAATGGCGAATATGTGTGGACTACAGAGAATTAAATGAGGCAACTCAGAAAGACCATTTTGCATTACCATTCATTTACCAAGTCTTGGATACATTAGTGGGAAATAATTTTTTTCATTCTTGGACGGATTTAGTGGGTACAACTAGATCTAGATAGCTCCTAAAGATCAGGATAAGATCACATTTAGATGCCCCTGGGGAACATGTGCATATAGAGTCCTCCCATTTGGTCTCTGTAATGCACCTGCAATGTTTCAAAGGGAAATTTTGGAGATTTTCTCTGATCTGATGGATGATAGTGTTGAAATCTACATGGATGATTTCATGGCATATGGAGATTCATTCGAATAAGCATTGGGAAATCTAGAAAAATTTCTTGAAAGATGCAAGTAGGCGCATGTCTCCTTAAGTACGGAAAAATGCCATATGATGATGAATGAGGGAATAGTTCTAGGACACTTTCTTTCATCTGTAGGAATATAGATGGATCCAACCAAGATAAAGGTAATACAATACTTTCCAATACCTAGAACACCCACTCAGGTACGTAGCTTTATCGGTTGTGCTGATTATTACGGGTGCTTTATAGAATTTTTTTCTAAAACAACACGTCCGCTTTTTTAATTACTGACAAAAGATGTAGACTTTGTGTGGACAGATGACTATGTTGTAGCCTTTATGAATATCAATAAATTGGTCTATAGTGCTCCGATCCTTAGAGGGCCAGACTGGGCATTATCATTCCATATTCCTGCTGATGCTTCCCAAACAACAATTGGGGCAGTTTTGGGGCAGCAGATGAATAAGAACCCATATGCAGTTTACTATTCTAGCAAGAACTTAGCCTCTTTCGAGTTAAACTACATAGTGACTGAAAAATAATTCGTCAATGTCATCTATGCCATCAACAAGTTCCGACACTATATCACTGGTTACCCCACCTTTGTACACACGGATCATTTATCCATCAGTTATCTGATGAATGAACCTGTTACTCATGGTCGTATTACAATATGGCTTTTGCTACTTCAAGAATTCAATATTAACATAGTAGATAAACTAGGAAAGGGCAACATGGTTGCAGATTTTCTGTCTAGATTAGAAAATAATACCGAAGGTACATCTATTAAAGATAGCTTTCTAGATGAATATCTTTTTGCAATTTCAGCTAACACTCCATGGTATGTAGATATTGCTAACTATCTTGCTACAGGAAAAGTACCTCCTCATTTGTCATACAAGGACCAACGACAAATTATTCATCACAGTACCTGATATTCATGTATGGCAGGATACCTCTTTCATACAGGGTGGACCAACAGATTTGGCGCTGTGTATCAGAGCATGATATTTATGAGATATTAAAGGCCACCCATAGTGGGCTATGTGGAGGACATTTTGCAGATAAAATAATAGGCCAGAAGCTGTTGCCAATGGGATACTATTGGCCTTCTATCTTTCGAGATGCTAGAGATTATGTCCGAAGATATGACAGTTTTCAACATATGGGACAACCTGGGAAATCATATGAAATGCCATTACAACCCCAGATAGTCTTGGAACCTTTTGAGAAATTCTCCATCGATTTTGTTGGACCCATCAACCCACCCTCCCATCGGAAGGTTCACATTCTGGTCTGTACTGATTAAGTGACTAAGTGGGTGGAAGTTAGAGCGGTTGCAAAGGCAATAGAACAGGTGGTGCAGACTTCTTTTTTGAAAAGATTTTTGCCCGATATGGTACCCCGAGAGAAATTGTTTCAGATGGAGGAGCATAGTTCACATCCCACATGATAGAGAAGCTTATGCATAAATATGGGGACAAACATATAGTGACAACTCCTTACCATCCCCAAGAGAATGGATAGGTAGAAAGTACAAAGAAGGTGTTGGAGAATATCTTGATAAAAACTGTAGCAAGTCATTGCCGGGATTGGTCACAGAAACTCCCAGAAGCTCTTTGGGCATAGAGGACGACATGGAAAAATAAAATCACATTTTCCCCATTTTAGCAAGTCTATGGGAAATCTCCCTTATTTCTAATTGAATTCGAGATCAGTACGCTCATAACAACTTTGGAAGTAGGATTGGACTTAACAGAGGCCCAAAAACACCAGCTAGAACAACTTAATGTGCTAGACGAGATTTGTTTAGAAGTTGTCTAGAGAACTACTGCTGTCGAACAGTAGAGAAAGAAATGGCATGATAAATTTATCAGGAATAAGGTGTTTCGTACAGGGGACTAGGCATTTTTATATGACTCCCGGTTCAAATATTTTAAACGAAAGCTTTTCTCTCGTTGAATGGGACCTTATGAAGTGGACGTTGTATTCGCCAATGGCATAGTCAGATTGGTTACAGTTGATGAAAATCGTACTTCCTTCCTGGTGAACGGACACCGTCTGAAGTTATACCACCATCCAACCTCTAGAGATGCCTTCATAAAACATCTTTCTGATACATCTGGTTTGATGGTTGTTGGTGCAGAGAATGCTCCCTTTTTCCTTTCAATATATATATA
>APFE030647174.1:0-18897 GCA_000404065.3 Pinus taeda
GGAATTGAGATTACTTTATATTGTTTGGATTTAGCGTGCATTGGATCTATATCTCCATGGTTTAATTGTGATGGTTTCTCTATGTTATTTGTTTCATTATTTCGTTGCATTTTTGCTTTTAGATATAGAGGGAGGTCATTGTGCTTTTTGGTTGATGTGGAGGATGATGGTTGTTATCACTATTGCATTAAACATGTCCAAAGTTATTTTTTTCATGGCCTTTTGTTGGTTTTTTGCTTTGAAGGTGGTGATGTTTGTTAGATTTTGGGGTTACTTTGAAAATGTTGACACGATGTTTAAGGGTGCTTTAGCCTTTATATGATGTGGGGTGCATGGTGTGTTGAATAACCTTGGTTGTATTATAGTTAATATACACATTGAAGATAGCTTATTCATGGATTACTATACCTTGACTTGAGGCTTACGTGGCACACTTTCTTAAAAGGTTGGTGATTTTGAAAATAATAGCGAGAAGGGGTTCCTTGATTTGTGCCTTAATCAAAGGAACCACATCGAGTTTCTACTTGGCATGCTCAAGTTTCCTATAAGTTAGGATGAATTCCTATAATTTAGGATTCGTCACTAAAAAGATAGAAGGAGTTATGAAGTAGTTAACTGATGTGTTAAACTGGAAGGCCGAGTTATTAGTCTTCTAGTGTGAGTTAATTGAGGAAAATGACATGTGTTTGAGTATCAAGTCCTTGATTTGAGATAGGACGAGTTGCATGAGTAGTTAACTCATAATAACTCAATCAATCACAAAAGAAAACTCCTTAATTAGAAACTCACTAAACTTAGCCATTTGAATTTCTTTAAAAGGAGGAACGAAGACACAATTTGATTCATTTTCTTGTGAGAACAAGTTGGTGAGACAAGGAAGTAGAAAGCACATGTTGGTGCTTGTGTGTTGAGGCTTGGGGGATTTTGATACAGAGAAAATAGGGATCAACAATCTTACAAGGGTTTCAAGCCTGGTTCAAGGCATGAAATAAGTTTGTTTTCAGATTGAAATAAGTTGTATTTGTAAGAGATCTAATGTTTGGTCTCGATCAATAATCAAGCAGAAGGTTTTCCCAATTGGGTTCCCTAGAAAAAAATGTGTTTGTATTGTGTGATTGTTGTTATTTATGTTCCTATTCTGCTGTAAAGTTTAGTAGAGAAATTCTATGTTTATATGAAAATAAATTATATTTCAAATTGTTCATATTAAGTAGTTGCAAATTTTCAAGGAAATTCTACATGGTATCAGAGCACTTGGAACAAAATTAAGATTAATACATCACAAGTGTAACACATCCAAGGAGCAAAAACATCAAAAGAAGATAATTTTGAGGAAACAACAGATTAGGATCCTTGGAAAATGAGGGATATTGGATTGTTTTGGGTCCAATAATATTGTAAAAATAGACTGAGTTTGTGGAGTTACAAGCATCATAGAGAAGACATCCTCTAAGGAAGTTCTGTGTCAAATTTGAGGGCTAAATCCTCAAGAATAGGGCCGTATTTTTTTGTTTCTTTGGGATGATAGTTGCACTGTTGTAGGTGTCATTTTGGGAGTCTGAAAGGCTATGACAATGGGCAGAAAACTGTGCTAAAGGCTAATGAAGAAGAGGAGCTATAGAGGAAGGGTAGACACATGTTTTGGGTGGAGAGTTTCTCTAAGAACAAGTCTAAATATTTTCTGAGTATGCCCTAGTGTTTCCTAGTTCTATAGGTGGTCTCTTTGAGTTGTACAAAGACAAGAAAGAGAAATCCCTAGTTCACAGTTGTAGAGAAGGACTTCTACAGTGAAAATAGGGTAGCCTCCTAGCCCTTGACTTGTCTACAGTAGAAACAAAGGAATACAAAAGTGGACAACCTAGAGTTGTTCACAAATAGAGTTGTGAACAACTCACAAAATACCCTAAGAGCTAACGATCTTGGCGGAGTAGGAGAGAATATAGTGGTTAGATTTGTTTAAGACATGTGCAACCTTGAGCAGCAAGGTAGGGAGAGCTCAAAGTAAAGAAGTGTTGGTTGAGCGAGAGCGGGATAGAGCTCTCAAGATGGAGCCTTGACTAGTATCTCAGTTTGAGACTAATTTAGTTGGCAGTTGGGTTGACTAACAGAATGATGAGGAGCATAGACTAAGGTAAGTGGAGGTAGCCATTCAACCAAAGACTCCTAGTATAGGGGGAGTTTGACCCAAGTGGGAAGAGGATTTGGTTAAGGGAGATCATAAGAGAATTAAGTCTTCCAACATCAAGAAGCAGACAAAGAGATACACAAGGCACATGGCACTTATGACTAAAGTGGTGGACTCATAAAGCATGGTGGGAAAGAAAATGTCTTTAGATCAAGTTTCGCAGAAGATAGTAGGGAAGTATTCTAGTTCAAAGGGAGAAACTACAACGACCGAGAACATGGCAGTGTTGGAGACAAATCCAAGTGGATGGGGTTCTTTGAGGAACACCTTCCTTGCTAAGAGGGAGTGTTGAAACTAATAGCTAGAAAGGGTTCCTTAATTGTTTCCTTAATCAAAGGAAGCACAACAAGTTTCTCCTTGGCAGGCTCGAGTGTCCTATAAGTTAGGACAAATTCCTATAATTTAGGATTTGTTCCTAAACATTAGGAGGAGTTATGATGTAGTTAATGATGTGTTAAGTGGAAGGCCGAGTCACTAGTCTTATAGTGTGAGTTAAATGAGGAAAATAAATGTGTTTGAGTCTCAAGTCCTTGATTTGAGATAGGATGAGTTTCATGCGTAGTTAACTCATGCTAACTCAATCAATCACAAAATAAAACTCCTTAATAAAAAACTCAGTAAACTTAGCCATTCAAATTGCTTTAAAAGGAGGAATAAAGGCACAATTTGATTCATTGTCTTATGGGCATGAGTTAGCGAGATAAGGAAGTACGAAGCATAGGTTGATGCTTGTGTGAGTTTGATAGAGAGCAGATAGGGATCAACAATCTTGCAAGGGTTTCAAGCATGGTTCAAGGCAGGAAAACAAGTTTGTTTTCTAATAAAAATAAGTTGTATTTGTAAGACATCTAATGCTCAATTTCTTTCAATAATCAAGCATAGGGTTTTCCCAGTTGGGTTCCCTAGAAAAACATTGTTTGTGTTGTGTGATTGTTTTTATTTTTGTTCCTATTCCGCTGCAAAGTTTAGTAGAGAAATTTTGTGTTTATATGAAAAGAAATTATATTTCAGATTATTCATATTAAGCAGCTACAAAATTTCAAGGAAATTCTACAAGTGACTTATGTAACTTGATGGTATCCTTCATGAAGCACACACATGGATATTGATTGCTTGCTTGGGTAGACTACCTGTTTGGAGGAGTGTTGGGCATTTAGGAGGAGGGAATTGAGCTCTTGTAGAATGGGGACACTTGGTTGCTTGTTTGGAGTCTTTTGGTTGGCTTGAAGATTCTTGGATTCATGTAGGTGTGGTGGTCTCAGAGGTGCATATGGCTTAAGAAGGAGAAATGGACCATTTGAGACCTTTGTGTTAAAATGGGAAACTAGGGCCAAATTCCACTTTGGAAAACTCATTTTATGGAGATGATGATTGCATTGAATTTCTCTTTTCGAGAGGACCAAAATCAACCTAAAGATCATCACATTTGGACAAGGGAAAGTGTACTTTTGAATTATGAGCCCACATGTGCATATTTGATTAGGTCGGCCCTAAAGAAAATTGGACACCCTTAGAAGGCTATAAATACAAGTGACCTCCACCTCATTTTGATATCATCATGGATCAATATTCTATTCTCTTCTTTGTTTTGGCTCAAATAGTTCTGAGGCTTATTTGTGGAGAATGGGTTCACACGAAGGAGAAATTGCAGGTTCCAAAGCTTGCATCTCTGTTTTAGGGTTTTAGATCTCAGTAGTAGGCATATCACAGAGGAATTTCAACTATAATCACTCTTTGTCTGGCTCATCCATGCAACTGAAGCTTTTCAGTCATCCACACAACACCTTCTCCATGCGACTAGCATCTAGGGTTTTTGGGTCACATTCGTAGGCTTAGCAAAGGCTGATTTTGACTGTAGTCACCGAATTACAGAATCAAGGGAGCGACTCGAACCTCATAGTCGCATGGATGACTCCCCCTCCATGTGACTGGGACCTAACTCTTGAATTTTTAGTTGTCTTATTTTTTCACTCATTGACCGTAATGTTCGACAGTTGACTACGGATAGTAACATTTCATTACAAACTTCTAATTTATGGTTTTGAGTATTGACATGGTTGGGTTCATCTCATGGATAATTTTTTAGTTGATTTTTGCTGGATAGTTGTATGGATGAAGATATGGATCATTGTACTCTCTTTTGCTGAACCACTCAATGACAATCTAATAAGACGAAGAATTTGAATGGGTTTTCCCCATAGTGGGTTTTTCCCTCATCTCCGACCACTCCTAGTGTCTCTATGTGTGAATGATTTTCTTTTATTGTTCCTTTATGTTCCACTGCATTGATGATGATATTATTCTTTCTACATAGTTGCATATGTTGTTGAATAATGATGTTAATATGAATAATGATATGATGCTATGGGGTGAATTTAAATATGGAAATAATGAAATTCAATTATCAAAGCAAGGAACAATATAGCCCTAAGAAAAAATAACATGGTATCAGAGTTGGGCTGAAGAAAAGTCATGGAGATCACCCCTATAATGACATCATTTAAGGATGCAAGAGAGGATGGTGGATACCTAAAAGAATACTAGGGTTTGAAGGCAACCTTAGGCAATATATGTATTAGGTTTTGATGGATATTATGAGGTTAGGGTTTGAGAGAAACCCTAGTTTATGGAAAATATTTGAGATATGAAATATAGAAACCCTATCATGGTCAATGTGAAGATGCTCAAGAACTTGTGTTAGATTTGATGACGCCCTACATGGGATAATTTCTATTAGGCTTGGTTGATGATGAAATTGATGAATTTTTATTGAAGACAACAAGTGGACAATAAACATAGTTACTGATCAAACAAGAAAATATCCCAGTACTCGTTTTTTTGGGTAGAAAAAAATCACCCGATTTTGAAAAGTGGTGATGCAGAATACACCTTTTTTTAGCATATTTTTGGCACTTTAAATTTTCTTATGTGTCATGTATGAGCATTTTTTTTAAAAACGTTAGTGATTTTCATCTTGATTTTGAAAAGTGTTGATGCCATCAACACATTTTTTTAAAAAGTTTATTTTTGACACTTTAAATGTTTTTATGTATCGAGTATGAACACTTTTTTTAAATGTTAGTGGTTTTCATCTTGATTTTGAAAAGTATTGATGCAACATCAACCCTTTTTGTTTAGAGGGTTTACTTTTTACATTTTAAATTTTCTAATATATTAAGTGTAGATATTTTTTTTAAATGTTTGTGATTTTCATGATGGTAATAAAACATAAAAAAACAAAAAGCATGACCAAAAAAGACTCAATAATAAATATATAGACAAAAACACCAAAAAAAAAAAAGAAAAAAAAAATAAATATAAATAAAATATAAAACATAAATAAAAGCATTAATTTAAAGAAAAATTTGAAAAAAAATAAAAAATAAATAAAAAACAACTATCTATAAATTTTTTAAGGCTAAAAAAAAAAATAAACCACATAATAATAATAATAAATAAAATAAACTAAACAAAATTATAAAAAAAAGAATATTTAAATTTAAAAAAAAATTCAAATTCAAAAAATTAAATTAAAAACTAAAAAATATAATAAAATTATAAATAAAATTAAAAAAATTAAACAAAAAAAATTGAAAAATTGAAAAAATAAAAATATTTTTAATTATTTTTTATTTTTAATTTTTAAAATTGTTTTATCTTGATTTTTTTATTCATATTTTTAATTGTTTTATTTTAATTTTTATTGTTTTTGTTTCGATTTGAATTAATTATTATTATTATGTATATTATTATTATTATTATTATTATTTTCGTAAGAAAAGTCGTAATTTTATTAATAAAAACAAAATTACCTTTTGTATATACTGAGTTGCATTCCATCTGCAAGTCAAAAGACCTCAGAACAGGGGTTCACTAGCAACAGTTAATGTACATATGGGGGAAAAATTCATGTTTTCCTCCCCTTTTTCTTCTCAACCTTGTGCCACTCCCCTTGAGATGGCATCGTGGATACAAGTTGAAGTGGATTTTCAGTGCCTGGTCAGGGATTTTCCTTGTCAGAATCAGAGGTGTCTGATGTGTGTAGTCTTTTGGTTCCACTGTTTTCCATTGTATATGGCATCTTTCCCGATTGTGTTTCCATAGGTCCTTGTGTAGATGTCTCCCGGATTTCTGCTTCTTTGTCTGTTTGATTGTTCTCATTTGGTATGGGTTCTTCCGCTTCAATCTCCTCCTCGTCTTCAGGAGCTGGTTGGGGAAATTTCCATCCCTTGTGTAATTTCCCTGTTTTCTTCTTCCTTCGGCTGTCCTTTTTTACTTTAGGAAATGTACTTTGTAGATGTCCTATTTGTTGGTATATTCTACACCTAAATGTTGTGTTTTCATAGTCTAGTGTCTATGTCCAACTTCGTTGTTTGTGCTTCAGCTGTATGTGACCCGGTAAGCCTTTACTGAGCTCTACTTCCACACAGATGCGTTCGAATGTAAAAATTATTTCCTCCACTCTTTGTGTGTCCATTTTAATATATCTGCCAATGGTATTGCCTATACTTGCTAGAACCTTTTGGTCCCAGAAGTGTATTGGGAGGTTGTGCAGACAGACCCAAACTGGCATCCTGGAAATAACCATAGTATTGGCATCGAATTCCGAGAACCATGGTGTGATGAAAAGGCCCGAAGATCCCCAAAACCATGATCCCTCCTGTATCATTATGTCTCTCATCTCTGTTGACTGGAACTTGACATTGAAAAACCCCTTAGAACAGAGGTGGATCTCACAATGCAGAGTCCATTTTGTGAATATCCAATGGAAAAGTTCAAAAGGTTTTGGCCAAAAACTGTTGAAACGACAAATGATGGCTTGTGATTCATAATTATTACATTCCTCATCTGTTTCTGGTATATTTATATTTAGTTCTAGTGTATAGTTTAGCTGCTCCACTATGTATAGACTAGGTTCTCTTCCAGCTTGCTTTGGGACTGTTGTAGGAGTTTTCCCCCTTGTAAGATGTTCTTGAATGATATTCCTCCATTTTTGTGCTTTTGTTGTGGATCTGTGTTGTTTTTTGTTCTTGTGCTTGTCCCACTGCCTCTTGCTATTTGTTTTATAGAGATGAAAGTCACTGCACCACCTCACAACCTCAGATTGAGTTTTATAGTAGATTTTGACATACTGTTGTAGTCTAATATGGATATAAGATCCTGTAGAGTTCTACCCTCATATAACAGATGTTGTAGTTCAACTGGGTAGCCAATTTGTTGTGCGATGATATTCTTCATGTTCATAACACAATTTTTTGCATAGACCCAAATCAAGGTAGATTTCCCCGATGGGGTTTTAATAAAAATTTGGAAGCGATTAGAAATTACTAGGGAAGGGGGTTCTATGGCCCTCTGGGTCATGCATGACCGTGTAGCTTCCATGTCTCCATAATGCTCTGTAGTTTGTGGGTACTCCTCCCGCGTCTTGATGGCTTTGACAATTTTGGTCGTCCTTCGTGAGGAAGTGAACACGTCTTCGATTCCAATAGATTGTGGATTCTTCATAGGCACGCGAGCATCCACGATCCTGGCCCCTCTGGGGGCGAGCATCCGTCTGACAGTTTTGGAGCCACATTTCTTGTCAATTTCGTTGTGGGGTTTCCAGTTACCCCAATAACCCCTCCTCCCGGGAGTAACCGATAACTTGGACAAATTAATGGCTCCGCGTCTGACCTTGGCCTCCTCTTTTCTGCACTTATTGCCTAGCTCAACATGGCCATTGCCATCATCGACGATCTAGTTCTCCTCAACGACCAACGGGAAGAGATAAATTTGCTCTAGGGAACAGATTGTTCTGTCTTTTACTAGGCGGCTGGGTTTTTTCATGGATATATTTGCTCGAGGGAACTTCCCTTCTTCATCTCTTCACGATCCTCGGCATCCCCCGTGACTATCCCCGCGGCCTTTGTCGCCTCGGCCTCACCCAAACCCACGTCCGAATCCCCCTCCTCTTTTCGCCAATGCTTCAATCTTTACGGTTCTGCCAGATCCATATCCAACCTTCTCATTCTCGTGCACGACCTCCAAGCCCTCTACATCTTGATCAATAACAACATGCTTACCATCTAGCCACGAGGTCTATGTGGTACAAATGAAGAAATGGGAGCCATTAGTGTTAGGGCTGGCGTTGGCCATGGAGAGGATGCCAGGCCCCATGTGCTTCTTTACAAAGTTCTCATCGGCAAACTTCTCACCGTAGATCAACTCCCCCCTAGTACCTTTGCCCCTTGTGAAGCCACTGCCTTAGCACATGAACCCTATGATCACGCGATGGAACAACGAGCCTTGAAGTGCAGGGGCTTGCCTGAGTGGCCGTTCTCGCCAGTACACAAAGCACAGGAGTTCTCAGCTGTCTTCGACACCGCATCCACATAGAGCTCCATCACGATCTGGCCAGCTGGGCCACTGCTGATCTACATATCAAAGAAAACCTTTGGGCTCAGCATCTTGAGTTCCAGTTCCTTGACTTCTCCTCTCTCTTAATTATTTTTTTAATTGTTCTTTTCTTTAATTTTGTTTTGTTTTTTTTTTGTTTTTGTTTTTGTATTTTTTTTTTAATTTAATTTTTTCGTTATATATTTATTTATTTATTAATATATATATATATATATATATATATATATATATATATATATATATATTAATATATATATATATATAATTTATATTTGTTAATTATGTTATTTTTGTATTTTATTATTTTATGATTTTTTTTTTGTTAGTTATAGTTAATTTATTTTATTTTTCATTTTTTTAAGTTTGATTTTGTCATGTTTTAAGTTTTTTAATGTTTTATTCTTGTTATTATTTAAAAGGAATTATTTTTTTATTTTATTTATTTTTGTGTCTTTTGCATTATTTTTTGTGTTTTTTTATTTTATTTTTTTATAATATTGTGATTTTTTTTCTTTTGTTATTATTTTTTTTTGTTGTGTTTTTTTATTTGATTTTTTTTTTTTTTTTTTTTTTTTTCAATATTTAGTTTGTTTTCTTTTTATTATTTTTTTTGTGTTTTTCAATTGTTTTTATCAATATTAAAAATTTTGTTTTCTTTTGTATTATTTTTTGTGTTTTTTTTATTGTTTTTAATTTTTTCAATATTTAAAATTTTTGTTTTCTTTTGTATTTTTTCATTTTATTTGCTTTATTATTTTTTTTTTTTTTATTTGTTTTTCCTACAGGGGTCCATGCCGATGTTCGTCTAGCAACCCGATCCCATTATGGGCAATTTGATAGTTGATTTTAAAATTTTTATTATCATAACTCGACCCCTAAAATGTATCAATTTCATGGTTGGTCTTTAAGTTTTCATTACAACGGGTTGAGTTCACATACACTGCGTGTCAATTTGATGGTTGATTTTTAATTTTTTGTTGCAATGTATTGAGTTGTCTTAGGCTAAGATTTTAAAATTGCTATATATTTAGCATTTAAAGAATACATTACTCTTGGGTGTTCATTTTTAAATATTTTGTCATAATATTTTTCCATAATGTCGTGCTTGAAATATTTTGAATACTTGAGATTTTTTTGTAATCATAATCTTTGGTTTTAATTGCATGGTTAAAAAATTATCAAGATTTTAATGTTTTTCGAAGTTATGATATTTTATCTTTAATGCTATGGTTGAAAACAATTTCATGGTTTTTTAGAGTCAAGATATTTTATCTTTAACATCATGGATGGAAATTGTTGGAATTATCAGGATTTGAGATATGATATTTTATCTTTAACATCATGTCCGAGAATTGTTGGAATTTTATAGTTTTTCAAAGTCTGGATATTTTATCTTTAATTCCATTGCTAAAAAATGTCAAAATTGTAACCCGATATGTTTTTTGTTATTCCAGAATCAACACTTATTTTTTTAAGGGTGTTTTTTTATCAATTGTGCAGAAAAAATGGTTTTTACTTCCATTTAAAAAAAGATGTTGAAAATTTACCCTAAAAAAAACATCGTTTTGGAATACACAAGTTTCATTTTTGGGTTGTTTTTTCATTTGTTTTGGGGGTTTTTGGGCTAGAGTACCTGTTTTGAGGTAATAGTTCTCGTTTGATCGGTAACTATGTTAATGGACAATGTTGGCTCTTGTAGGCTGGTTCAGGAGAAAGATGATCACCTCTCATTGAAGATAAGTAATTTTCAATTGATGATGCTTCTTTATGTATTTACTTTTGTTTATACTTATTGATTTGATTATTGTTTTGATCATTACTTATACTTCCTGCATGTATATTTGAGTATTTGGATGCTACTAACCTCCTGATGAGTTGTGATAAGTGGATCCTTCTTAAGGATCATGCCTAGTCCAGGAAGAGAAGAACTAGCATCTAAAAAGGTAAAGAGACACCTGATGGAAAGGTGACAAAGTGCTACAAGCTGCCTATGTAAAATACGAAGGTGCACAAGTATTTGAATACTACAAGGTATGCATAGTATATTGTTTCAGTGTTATGTTTCAGCTGTAGTATTGGATGGCAAGGTAAGCCCTAAGGTATGATGAATATCACCTTCAAAAATGGCTCAGGCATGCATATGAAAGTAAGTTTGATTCACAATACTTATGATGAGATGGTGCACTTAGTATTGGAAAAGTACCTTACATTTTAGTCATCATAAAGCTACATTGATTTTTGATATATTGGTATTCTTGATATTTGGCACACATCATTCATTATAGACAAGATTGATTAATTCTTATATATGGTAGCTTGATACTGTTGATACTATTTATGAGAAGCATGAAAACCTTGATGATAGAAGTATAACAATAAGATTTATATCTAGGATCTTCTTGTTGATATTTGTTAGCTTGGTAATTATGACATGTAAAATTGGATGCCCTGGCTTGATGGTTAATGATAAAGAAGTGATGAAGTAATCATGATTCTTGAAGTATACCCCTGTTAGCTGTTTGAAACTAACCGTTGATTAGTGTCATGATGTAATGATGAAGAAGCTAACATGATATGACCATGACAAAAATGTGATATAGTTTGACTTTATGATCTAATAGTTCTGTTGATGCATGACAACATTATAGATAGGTTAATGACTTATGGATGAAGGGGCTGCTCATTCAGAGGGAGAATCTGTCCATAATATCCCTACACCTATTATCATTTTCATTATATGTATAGAAGATTCTTCACTGTTGAAGTATGATTTATGGACATGAATAGACAAATATTGATATTGTTGGTCTGCAGAAGTTCTGATTTGAGAAGAGAAAGTTTTCCCTTACTCTAAGCATCAGTCACATGAAAGTAAGCTCAAGGGTGTGACTATTGCCTCTCAACCGCAAGGAAGAAGGCCTATGGGTGCGGTTATGCATGTAGGACAAACTTCCTTGCTTTGATTTGGACCCTTGATCATGAATCCTTCCTGACATTTTGATAACCCTAGTTTCCACTCAGTTATAGTGAGAGAGACCATAGATCAACTTAACTCAGTTTCTAGCTAGAATGCATTTCCCTTTACCCTTGTTTTTGCTCATATTGGTCTTACAAGGAAGTTATTAGATGTTATAGGGTCTGAATTACATAATTGAGTAATTTCTTATAATTATTTTTGTCACAATTTCATTATTATGAAATAATAATTATTGAGAAAAAACTCATAATTGAGAAGAAGGTTCTTCATGAGTTGGAGAAAGCTCATAATTGAGCATGACATTTGTGCATGACTTATAATTGTTTGGTTCACATGCCATCAAGCCTAACTTTTGTTGGCCCTAGGTGTTTAGATACATCATCCTAGATCTAGGAGTGGCCTATATAATGAGACCCTCTCATGGTTGTAAGGGAGGAAGAGAAGATAGTGAAAGAACCTTATGCTGCAAAAATACCACTAGATTAGGCCCTCACTTACTGCATGAATGAGCCCAATTTATGTATGAGACAACGGAGGTGAAGGAACATGGGATCGAAGGGGTATTCGACATTAGAAGGAATACTTATGTATTGTATTGTTGTTTTATATGAATTTCATTTTGGTTCACTTCTCTACATTTTTTATGTTTATGAGATCATATTGATTTTTGATATGATTAGATCTGCTTTGTAATCTTACTTGTCCCCTTGGAAGGCAAAAACATATTTTTTTTTTGGTTGTGAAATTGTACATGTAACATTATAAACTATCAAATGGGAACTATACTGATTACCAGTTTTTTTGAAGTAAACAAAATCATCCGATTTTGAAAGGGGTCCATTCAGAGTACACCTTATTTTGAAGCATATTTTTGACATTTAATTTTATTATGTATTAAGTATGAACATTTTTTTTAAAAACGTTAGTGATTTTCATGGTGATTTTGAAAAGTATTGATGCAACATCAAACCCTTTTTTTAGAGGGCTTGTTTTTGACACTATAACTTTTTTGATATATTAAGTATGGATAATTTTCTTAAAATGTTGGTGATCTACATGTGGGCTCATGCAGACTTTCAAAAGCATCAACTTTTTTTTAGACATATTTTTTACACTTGAAATTTTCTTATGCCTATGCACATTTTTTTTTTAAATGTTGATTATTTAACCATTTTTGAAGTTGTCTTATTCCTCTTCTTGTTTTTTGTCATAAGATGTTTGTTTTTTGAAGGTTTTCCGAACTTGTATTTTTTGTTTTTCTTTACAATGTTTTTTTCTACAATGAATTTTTAATTTTTTTGCAATTAATATTTTGAGGTTATGATTTTTTAAATATTTATATATTGTTAATTGATATTCATACACATAAATAATTGTCACTAAAAAAATAATTTTTAAACCACTCAACAAAACCATTTCGTAATATAGACTATATTAGAATCTACTTGAGACTTTCATAAATACATTTAATATTATTAGTATAAGTTTGGAATATTTTGATTAATTTATAAAAGATAGAGATAAAAATTTGAAGAATAAATATTTGAAAGTAAAGAAAGAAAAGAAAAGAAATTAAAACATACACTTAACAAAGCCATTAAGTATTAAATACAATTAAAAAAAACATAAAAAATAGTTAAATAAAGAAATATGAAAATAAATTTAAATAAAAATTAATAATTTAATAAAAATAATAAAAGAAAAAATAAATAAAATATTAAAAGAAAATTTTTAAAAATAAATAAGAAAAAGCACAATTTTCCGTGTTGGCTGATTTCAGGAATTCGCTTGCAGGCCTAACTGCTCGAGAGGCCACAACCCAAGGCGGACAGAGCATGCCTAGAATTGGCCGGTAGGCCCAACCGCCCGAGGGGCTGTGGCCCAGGTCAGGCGGCTAAGCCTACAAGCTAATTCCAAGAATTGACCAATAGGGAAAGTTGTGTGTGTGTCTGTGTTTTTTAATTTTTATTTGTCCTAAATTTTTTAAAATGTTTATAATAATATATAAGAATATATATATATTATATATATGTTATTTTTTTATCTTTTTAGTAACTTGGTAGGACTACAATCTTCATCATGTCCATATATTACTCAATGGGGCAAGGAATTGAACCGCTGACTTTCACATCAAGGAAGCCTTAACACAACACCGATCACCGTTCTATCCAAAACGTCGTGAGACTTTTACTTTTTATTATTTATTTTTTTTTTTCCAATGGTTTTTTTTTTTTTTTTTTTTTTTTTTTTTTTTTTTTTTTATTGTTTTTTTAATGTTTAATTTTTATTTTTTGTTTTAATGCTTAACTTAAAGATTTTAAAAAATATTTTAATTCTTAAAATATTTTTTTTTCAATTTTAAATGTGTTTAAGGTTTTTTTTAATGTTTTTTTATTTTTTTATTAATTAATCTAACTATGTATTATTTTTTGTTTTCTATTTTTGGTTAAATTTAAATCTTTTCGTTCGTTAATTATATTTTATTTTTATTTTTTTTTAAATATAATTTTATTTTTTTTTTATATATATTTATTTAATTTTTTATAAGTTAATTTTATATTTTTTTCCTAATTTTTTATATTTATGTTTATTTTGTATATATTTTGATTTTTTTCCTCTTTTTATGTTTTAATATATATTTTATTTACTTGTTATTATTTTCTTAAGTTTTTTGTTTTAATTTTAATTTTTTTTTAATGTTCTAATTTTGTTTTGTTTTATATTTTTCATTTTGTTTTATTTTATTTTTCTACGGCGTCTATGTTGATGTTGATCTTTAACTAACAACTTGATCTTATTATGTGTCTATTTGATGGTTGATTTTAAGGTTTTCGTTATAATGGATCAAGTTCACCCCCACAATGTGTCAATTCCATGGTTGGTTTTTAAGATTTCATTACAGTGGGTCAAGTTTGCCCACACTTGTGTCAATTTGATGGTTGATTTTTAAATTTTTTGTCGCAATGTGTCAAGTTGCTTTAATCTAAAATTTTAAAATAATTATACTTTTAAATAAAAAAGAAATTACTTTTGGTACAATGATTCTTTCATTTATGTGTTCTTTTTAAAAAAAAAATTAGTCATATAATTTTTTCATAATGCCATGGTTGAAATTTATAAAAAAATTAAGGTCTTCTATAGTCATGATCTTCGATTTTAATTTCATGGTTAAAAAATCGTAAAAAAATTAAGGTTTTTTTGAGTCATGATATTTTGGCTTTAACACCATGGATGAAAATTGTTGGAATTTTAAAGGTTTTAAGAGATGTGATATTTCATCTTTAATGCCATGCTTGAAAATTATTGGAATTTTAAAGTTTTTTGGAGTAATGATATTTTATCTTTAATGTTGTTGCTAAAAAATGTCGAAAATTTACCCCAAAAAGAAAGACGTTATTCCAATATTAACACTTTACATTTTCAGGGCGTCTTTTTCACAAAAAAATAGCTTTTATTAGATTTTACTGTGATTTTTTGAAAATGTTGAAAATTTACTCCAAAAAAAAGACATTATTCCAATATTAACATTTTACATTTTCAGGGTGTTTTTTGCACAAAAAAATTGGATTTTTATTGGATTTTACTGCCATTTTTTTAAAAATGTTGAAAACCCTAAAAAAAAGTGTTGATGCAACACCAACACTTTTCATTTTCAGACTATTTTTTCATTTTTTTTTAGGTTTTTTGGCTAGGGTTCTTGTTTTGATTACAATTTCCATTTGATAATTTACATTGTTAGGTGTTGAAACCAAGGAGTTGAAGCAAGCCTTTTGAATGTCAAAATAGGTCTTCTATCTTCATCAATATCCATGTATCTTAAGATATATCTCTACTCAAACCATTTCTCTTCTATGAAAAAGATTCATTTCTATTAAATCTAGGAACCATTTGTATTCATGTTGTCCATTGTTTTGGCCAATCTTGCAATGAGCTCTGTGTGACAATAATCTCTTTGGTTTGAGCATAAATCAGAAAAACAAAACACTACTTTTACACGATCTAAACAAAAAGAACAATAATTGAAAAGGGTGTTCAAGATCTCCAAAAGGAGGAAAAAATTATGAGAATCTGAAAGTTGAAACTATGAATACAATGCTCGATTGGGTAGAAAACTAATGATAGAAAATATAATCCTAGCCAAGGAATTGGGACCTAAATTCCCTAATTTTTTTGAAGAGGAATCAATAACATTACATCATGATGTGTATGACGAAAAAAATACACATAAAATTTATTTGGAAAATAAGCAGATCATTTAAAAATGAAAATTTGAAATAAACATCGCGAGGATTATAAATAATTGAGCATTTTAGAATTCCATCAAGCCATTGGAGATTCTCTTGCATACTCAATTAGTGAAAAAAATAAATTCCATCAAGCCATTGGAGATTCTCTTGAATACTCAATTAGTGAACAAGAGAAGGATAATATAATTCTAAGAAAAAAGTAATTTAACTCGAAGCTTCTTTATGTCTTAAACCACTATTTTCTAAATCACTATTTATTCTAAGATTTGTTGAAGAAGCACTCGAATTAAGCTGGGAGTTAAAGGGAAATTCAAGTCTACTAATAGAGATAAGAAATTATCTTGCATAAAACATTAACAAAAGAATTTCTCTAATATTGGAATCCTAGGAATTGGCTAAAAACTCACTCAATATTTTTACCCAAATTTCATCCTTCAAGTAATTCATAAAAGAATTTCTCTAATATTGGAATCCTAGGAATTGGCTAAAAACTCACTCAATATTTCTACCCAAATTTCATCCTTCAAGTAATTCATACAAAAGAAAGGACCTAGAAAATGATGAACATTTTACAAGGCATGCATAATTACTTTCATTGCCAAATATGATATGAATGATATTTATAGGAAAGAACAATTTTTCCATCCAAGGAATGAATTAAACACTTAAAAGACATGTTGGTTGGAATTAATTAATTCACTTAGACAAAATAGTTTCTAATTATGATGGTGTTGGTGGAAAAATGAATGAACTATTTTTTAAATTAATTTATATAAAAAAAGTGTTGGAGGGCCCATAGATGATAAATAATGTCATGCTAACCAAAGACCATATGCAAGACCAACTAGAGGCACTCAAGGCTTCTTGGGATGATAATTTTCATACTATCCCTAAATTTTCCCAAGAAGAGATTAGAAAATAGTTAGTTCTCTTTGATAATAAAAATGATAATCAAGAAAATTTGACACATCAGTTGGGATTTGATTTAAAATAATCTGAAGATGAATTATTTGACATTTAGATAAACCATCAAATTTCTCCTTTTGTTATTCCCTTTTCAGACCTAAGACTACCTTAACTACTCTATGCTACCCCTTTTTGAGACAATATCCTATTCATTATCATGTTTTGATTGTGAAATAGCAGTGCTTACATGACCATGTTATTCAAGTGATAATTTAGATTGTTAAGTAGTCTCTGCCTAGTTTTGGGATGCTTATGCATTGGTCTAAAGTATGTTTGATTGGTTGCAGATTCTCGAAGGGTGCAAATTGTTACATGACTTTTTGGTATGTTGTTACTTGTAAGATCACGAAATATTGATTTTATTATGTTATTAGAGCTTGAGCATCTGGTCTTCGACTGATGCTCAAACATAAAAGCGACAAAGGCCAACCTAACATTAGATGGAATATGAAGCCACTATGATAATTATGAGCATATAGTAACAAGTTACTTTCTTTTGAACCGTGGATGTAACAACACAAGATATATGTAACATACTGTTGTCTTGATATGTAATGACTATTTTTTATTCTTGGTTGCGTTGTTACTCATCCAACTTGTATAAATTCAGGTTCCTTCGAGGCTGCTATGGCTATTGATCACTTTTTAGAGGCAAGGGAGTGTATCAGATATTTTTGTACAATTTTTGACATAATATATTATGCAATCCTTTCCTTCCTAAAGTTTTACCTATGTGGATAATCTTCTCAGCCTTGATTGGTGAAAGAACGCCCCCCTTCATTGACGAGGTGCTTCAACCTTATTGATAGTTAGATTAATTGAAGTATATTCTACACTTATGTTTTGATTGTATGATAGTTTCCATTTATAGCATTTGGAATATGTACTTGTGATGATGTGATTCAAAGCTGATAGTTGTTGAAGTGTTCGAAGTGTAACTTTATGTATTTCCTATTACTCTTAATATTGTTTCTCATTTTTTGTAACACGATCTAGCTTTTGGTTCATTCATGATTTATTCCCTATTATGAATTATTGAGTTAGCATCGATTACTCACTCTTGTTACTCACATAATGATTGACTATGGGCACAATTGAAGCTATTATTTACATAAGATCAGTTTGATAAGATAGGGCTTGGATTCCTATGTGGTGATTTTATTGTTTCTTTCTTAGCATGAATCTTGTGATTGATTTATATTTTTATGCCTTTACCAAGTCATTTCAAGTTCCTATCTTTGATTGCTCTAGTGTGACTAAATTTGTATGTGTCAATTTATCAACTACATGACCAATGGAAAACCAAGACTAGAAAGCATCTCTCGCCTGCATATATTTTTCACATAACCTTGAAATAAAAATATGTTCCCTGCTTTGACAAAGTAAATTTGAGATGATATAGTTACCTCAAGAAAAAAATTGTAGCAGTCGACATTTTTGGCACCGTTTCTAGGTGGTTTCAAGGGTGTGAAGACGTGATTTAGTGTTGGATAACTGCATCATTTTGGTATTACTGGGGTTTGAGTTTTAAATACAGGATGGGAATCAACCTACGTAACTGACCACCTATCTCCCTACAATGATAGAATGTGGTAGACTCTTGTCTCACTAGTACCAGAATAAGTAGATTGCATGAGTAAAGCATATATGAGTATATGCTGAGAGGTAGGAAATACCAGTAAGAAAATAACAATCATATAGGCAAGAAAGATCATAAACAATAAGTCTTGGGGATGAAGACGTATATACAAGATATCATCTCAAAAGTGGAGGCAAAGTCTTGTTATGCAACGATACCAAGTTGCACAACCATATTAAGTGGTCATTCTGCCGAAATAGTTAATATTAGAACTAAGAGGAAATCAACATATCAGTGAAGACTCTCTGAGGCGGAAAAATATGAACAACCTATTGAGAGATTGGCCAAAGAATATATATCTAGGACCGAGCAATAACACCTGGTTTAAGGGCAAGGGGAAACAAGGGATTCTGTATCAAATTCTTGTAGTCCAAATCAAGCGACATCCCCTAAGACCCTTCATCTTAACCAAGGAAGCAATGTTAAACCTACAAAACCCAGGGTAATCTCTCCCATTTCGTTTTAGTGAGTTCCTTCTAATTTGGAA